>PVLD010024225.1:10000-25951 GCA_004027595.1 Dinomys branickii
GAAGGATGAGGACAAGGGGGAGAAGAAGAAAAAGAAGGAGGAGGAGGAGAAAGAGATGGAGGAGAAGGGAAGGGAAGGGGAGGGGAGGGAAGGGAAGGGAAGGGAAGGGAAGCAGGCATAGATTAGTGATCACATTATTGCTTCTTAACCTTAAATTCATTCTTACTACCCTGCTTGTAATATTAGAGCTGAATCTTATAAATATCTTTCCTTTGCTGGTAGAGGGTGGTGATGTAACACAGCAGGAGAAAGGGGCTTCCCTTTTGGGTTAGATGCACCTATTTTATCTTGCTACTGCCGTGTAGGGCAGCCAGCAGGCTGATGAAATCACAGTAGTATCCGCCTAAGCATGCATTCAGTGCTGGACTGCATTTCTTTGTACACCAGGCTTGGCCCATTAATTGTGCACCAGGTCTGACCTGGGCTAACTTCTCCCTCATCCTGTAGGCTATAACCACATCTTCTTCAGTGAAGTCTGGATCTCATAGTGGGGAAAAAGGGACCCCTCTTCAAGTTAAATTTCTTTGACATTCTCCCACAGTTCTACTATATTCTTTAACATCTACTTTCATTTCTTTTTAGTAGCTAATTTCATATAAATACTTGATATTTTTGTCATACTATATTTACTCAAATTGTTTTATGGTTTATTCCTTGTGATGGAACACTGGTACAGAATACTCTTTTTTGTTAACTGTGCATCGCATAAAATTTTAGATATATGAAAAGCATTCTATGTTACAAAATGCAGTCATTTTCTAGAAAAATTGAGTCTGAATTGGGTGGTTAGCTTGACTGTCAAGATTCAGTTGTCCTTTATATGATGATCTTTTCTAATGAGCCAAATCTATTGCTTTGACAAAATTAGAATTTTAAAAAACTGATTCGATAAAATTAGTGTTTGCAAATATATATCCCTAACAATTAGATTTTTCCTAACAGTTTTGAGTGTATTAGGTTAAGCAAGTGCCTCTTAGTGGACACATAATGGAGAGAAGTATTATTTGAAAATTTGGGGTAATGCCTTTTTGATAGTTTTTCTCAAAACTCAGAAATTGAGTAACACTAATAACTACCTAAAAAATAATTTTGATGTCAAATCGTTTATCAAATTCTTGGCTTTCAATTAAATGAAGAAAGAAATAATTTAGTTGTCAAATTTTAGGCAATTAGAAATTATTTTTGATAATAGATTGGCATGTGATCTTTTGCGTGCATTTTTGAAATGGAGGCATTTCAAAAATTTGACTATAATTGCTTTAACAAAGGCTCCTTCATTACCATTTACTTTATTCATTTGACAAATATTTTTCAAGATTGTATATTCATCAAAGTAAAAATTAGAAAGAATAGGATTTAAAGCCTAGTTAATTCAACAATAAGATACATACCAGTACTATTATCAACTATATAAACTAATTGAGAAAAAAGCTGCATCTATCTCTCCAGAAAATACGTTCCAATAACATATACTCTTTATTTTAAAATTATCAAAATTTATGATTGACTAATTACTTACTAATGATTATAATAATAATAAACCTAGAAGAAATGTTACAATTAGTCTTTTTGATCAAGCATAAAACATTAACTCATGCAAGTTAGAGAGAAGACTCTTAATCAAAAAACCTTTGACACATCAAATATATTTTATATATAATCTTACACAGAAAATAAGTAAAAAAGATGAGTTTAACAAAAAAATATATAAAATGCCTGATTCTCAAAAATCTGCTTATGAATATTTATAGGAGATGATGTTTAGCATTAAATCACTGTTGTTTAGATTCTATTGATATTTAAGTGAGTGGTATATCAGTTATAATTAACATTTGTATTTAGAATATATTGAAAATTATAGCCTTATAACCATTCAAACACACCATAAAATGTAAATGTCAGCTTCAAAATGTGAAAGGATTATAATGCTTTCCAAAATTATTCAAGAAAGTAAATAAGTGAAAATATTTGAAAACTATCGCTATTGGACAAAATTGCTTGGGATTTTAATCAGGAAAAGGAGAGGACCATATTATATTTCAGACGAAAACCTCCATCTGTGTTAAAAATATATTCGAGTTGGATCAGAATATAGACAGTTGGGTCTCAATGTCTGGCACCATCTTGGTAATTGATAAGAAGCGAACTGTGTGCTGGTGGGGGCAGCAGTACACATCAGTTCTGAAATATTTAAGAGCTACAATCATCATGGGTTGGCCTCCCACCTGAGTTTTGGTCCTTGACTTTTAGATTTTGACCCCTCTCCATGTGGCTGCCTACTTTAGTTTTACAAAATACATATTATCATATTGTCTTCTTTGCTAAAGTTCTTTTGGTAGATTCCCATTATACCTGTCAGGGTAAAGGCTAAGGTGCAGTCACAAAGCTCTCCTAAAACTTAGTGGCTTAGTAAAAATGGTTATTCCTTTTAAGGAATAATCTAAGAGTTGGAGGTAGATAGGGCAGCTCCCACTTTACAAGGTCACACACACTGAGGTTTCTTTCAATTATTAACAATTGTCCTCTAAAATGTGTCCTCAATTGAACAGTCATGGTTGACTTGCCACCATGATGTTCACATTTGCAAACATTAGGCAGAAAGTAATTACAGAGGCTGATAAACAATATCTGTAGCCAGCCAGTTAGAAGCAAGAGGAGCTAGCTTATGCATATTTCCAGTATAAGATCTAGGAGATCCCCTCATGTAACTCTAGTCCAGATTCTGGAAGGTCTACAACAGATCAAATCAGGCCCACTTGGCCCAAACACATTGGGGATGGCAGTCTGCTTTACTCAGTCTACTAACTCAAATCTTCATCTCCTCCAAACCACCCTCATAAACACAACCCAGAATAATGTTTGAACACATATCTAGGAAACCATTGCCCAATCAAAGTTACTTATACAATTATCCATCAAAAGTAGTCAATGTGAGAACTTTTAGGAATCAATTTGTATATTTCACATATATGCGCTTCTGCTTACTTCCATTTACATGTCATTTTGAAAACATAGTCCTATGACTACCGCCCGGTGCACACAGAGCACACAAATGTAGTATACAGCTAGATTTGACCATTGGCCATGGACTAATGAAGGAGATAATAGACGTTTTCATGACAAATATCAGTCTGCATACCATATGTGCAGAATATTGTTCACACCAAGATATTCACGTGACAACTTTATCTAATCAACAAATGTTTGGCTCAAATTTAAACTTTACCCTACCCAGCTACCTTTGCATTGAATTGTATTTGACTATACTGTCATGCACTTTCCAGTGTTATTTATGCCTTTGTCCGTAAAGCTACCATTGACAAGAATGCTGTCTTCCCATTTTGTTTCTTTGTCCAATTCTTAGATAGATTTGAGGCTTGAATAGATGTAGTTGGGTCTTTCTGTGCAGAATCAAGTTCAGCAGACTATAAGAATGAGGTTTATAAGAGATGATTCATCCGGTGGGGGAACAGTGAATAGAATTTATCCTCAATGAAGATTAAACTCACCAGTGGTTTGGTGGGTAATAATTTTTCCTAGGCAAAGAGTGAGTGGCAACCAGAGCTCAGTTACATAGGAATTTGTGGGTAGTTTCCTGTCTTCACTTTTCTCTCTTTGCTAGCTGTGTACTGAAACTGTATTACTCATTCACTGCTACTTTTTAATTTGTTCTATAGTATGACAATTACCAAAAATTGCTTTAAGAAAGAAGAAAAGCTTAACAACATAATTATACCTTCTGTTTTTTCCTAAGTGCCACTGAAGTTGTTTTCTAAACAGTCTTCTAATTGGTGTGTTTTTCTCCTATAGGTCAGTGTCCTGGTGGAAAAGAGGCCCTCCAATTGTACAGTAATTGATTTAGATTTCTAAGGTCTCAGTTTAAATAAACTTTCCTATTAATTAACATATATTTTTACAGCATTCATCTCTTATCTACTAGCAACGTGGTTTGGAAAGCATAATTTATTACAATAAATTAACTCTCGAAGTTAAGGAATTTATCTACTGGCTTTCTGTGAGAAAACCAAGAACTATAGAAAAACTGAGTGACTCTTCTTCATTCTCCCATGGGTGGTATACAGCAAGGATCATTCTAGATACATAGAAGACAAGTTAATTAATTGAATGTGGTTGAAAATCTTAGGAGTCTTGGGCTTAATTTTCCTGGGAACTCAATCCTACACAAGGAATCTGGCCAAAATGTTCCAGATCTTTCTTGAGAAAAGACATGTCCTACTGAAATAGAACTGTGATATTTTTAATTTTGTTTTCAGTGATAGAAGTACTAAGAACTGAAGTGCCCTTTTTCATAATTTAAAACACATAGGATTTACTCTTTGTTGTTTATCTTTATCATGACTAGTACTTTTATAAGTGTTGAATACCAATAAAAAACTGTTTTCATTACTGTTTCTACCAGGAAGTTAAAAATAACAGACCCTTGGGACTAAGAATGAAAACAGAGTTGGGAATATTTGGAACAAGGAGATTTTGCAACTAAAAAAAAAAGTAGATATTATAATAAAAATTTTGTTTTACCCCTATCTTTTGATTTTAACTTCTAAGAATGAATGCATAGTAGTGCATAATCTTTGACTTTAGAAATTGAGTGGAATATAATCATAGCAGCTCAAAATGTTTCATATGAAATACTATCATATTTAGCTATTATAAATTGTGCTGCTGTTAAAAAAATACTATCACAGTACTTGGGACATAGAAGCCATTCAATAAATACTAGTTTTCTTCCTTCCGCTCCTCTTCCTCCTGCTCACCCTGCCCCCACTCATCCCCCCCCCCTCTACTGCTCCTTTTCTCTCTGCCTCCTATTTCTCCTCCTGTTCTTCCTTATTTCTGCTTCTTCCCTTCTTTTCTCAAGAAGGGAAGTGCGAGAGTGTGCCTCTCTGTGTAGAAAGAACTTAAAGAGGCATGGAAAACAGGAAAATGCATTTCTTCTATAATCCCTGGGAAAACACGTTATAGTCAACATATCTAAATCTAAATGATTTTTCCCAGTGACTAAATCATCTTACTTCTTTTCCTTTATCTGTGTCTGTTGTAACTGGATTGGGCTTTACATCATACATTTCAGCTGTTTGCTTTAGATGTGCCCTAGCTGCTACTGTACTCCAATTAATGCATTCTCTTGGAGGAAAACAACTGACATCTGTGTAACATTTTTTCTCTAGATTACAGTGAATGTAGAACACTTAAGAATATAGAGATTCCTTCTATTTAATTGGACCTTTGAAAATACTTACTAACTTCCTGCTCTGTATAAAATGTTTTACCTGCCAGCTGTTGTAGCTACTGAATCTTCACTGGCATCCTGTGAGAGAGTCAATCGCTACTGAAATCTGAATGACTATTCTCCATTCTCCCATGGGTGCTATGTAACTGGACCATTCTAGATGCATAGAAGTTAATTCATTGCGTGAGATTTAAAAATCTTAGGGCACTTGGGTTCACTTTTCCTGGGAACTCAATCCTACGCAAAGAATCTGGCCAAAATATTCCGGGTCTTTCTTGAGAAAAGATGCATCCTACTGAAATAAACTGTGAGATTTTTATCTTGTTTTCAATGATAGAAGTGCTCAGATGAAAATGGGAACTGAAGTGCCCTTTTTCATAATTTGAAACACGTATAACTTACTCTTTGCTACTGATTGTGGCTAGTACTTTTAACATTAATTTTGTGATATTTATATAATTTTTTCATAATATTTTGAAGTGAACCCTATTATCCACTATTATGTAGGCCTCTATCAAAACTGCATAACACACTAAAGATCTGCCTGTCATTGGCACTGCTAGGATTTGATCTTCAATTTGTCTGATTTCAATGCCTTTTACTACTAAATTATCTTATAAACAAGGAGGAAGAGGGAAGAAAATAAAACATTTGTTGGACATATGATAGATGCTAGGACTTGTGACAGATAGTTTATAGATATATTTTCTCAATGATACCCAAACCTCAGTATCATCTGCTATTATTAAATTCGGGCATTGAAATTATTTTGCTAGATAGCTTTAAAAAACCCAAAATAGAAACACAGTTATATGAGTGAATATTGAGTATTTAAAATGTTTTTCAAGTGTCACGCAGTTATTATTCATACTTCTGAAGAGTTTCTCTGAAAGTTCAGTTTTTGAAAGTTCTGAGATAGACACATACTCAAACCCACACTATCTCTGTTATTCATGCCACCTGCCCCACTTGAATTCCCATGGGCTTATCCAGTTACCCTAAACTTGTATAATAATAGCATTTCTCATGAATAAAACATCTTTTTAAAATAAATATTTTCATGAATATATATAATTTTGAAAATATAAAATATTACTGTAAAATTAGCACATGTAAATAAAGTAAAAAACCATCCCATTTTGTTTCAGGATGTCAAACTAATAGAGCTAAAATTAGAAAAATCTCAAAAAACAACACACATAATACATCAGAAAACAGGTTTATATCATGCAGTATAGATATTACATTACCTATATAATATATACTATCTCATATAATATTATCTCAACCATTAATTTTGGTATAATTATCTGTCCTCTAACAATAACAATTCAGGCAAGTATATCTTGTGAAATAGCTTCCATTATGCAGAAAATAGACATCTAGATCTGGATGACTTTAAGAGCGAAGTTTTCCAAGTATCACACTTCTAACCTAGTACATCATTTTAATGAGAAAACATTACCAAATAGTATGCTGAGTTCAGATTCTACCAGGAGTGTAGGCTTTCTAGCCAAACTTCCAATTCTCCTTATCTTGGTGCGGATGTCCATAGGAAGCCCTCTTGGACTCTGGGCATGGTGTCCTGGGCCACGCTGAGGGTGCCACCTGTCTCCCTGCTTCTGGTCTGCGCTCTCACTGCTGCTATCACGGCCTGTTTCCAATGTGCACCCACTCAGGTGTCACTCTTTCAACTGCCCTGAGTGCTTGTTACCTGGTGTATATTTTAGTGAAAAATAAAACTGTTTCCAGTGAGAGCTTCTCCCTTTGCTTGATAGGAAAATATGGAAAGTTGGGGGCTAGAAAATGCAATAAGCATGTATAGTATCTGTTTTGAAAGCATTTCTCCCCCTCTCGTGTAAGCCAATGAACTTGATACAGTGTTTTCAACTATTCTCTTGAATGAACTCTGCCTTTCCTTCCATGAACTTTCCTTATGCACATGGACTTCTGGGAGTTCACCCTCCCTGGTCTTCCAGATTCTCCAAAGGGGTGTGGATCCTGAGAGTGTGGAATGTGGTCAGTCCAAATTGAGATGTATAATACATGATGAAATTATAATCTTTTGTATACCTTGGAATAAAATATAATAAAATTAATTTCATCTGTTTTTCATTTAAATTTAATTATTAGAAAGTTTAAAATGACCTCTATGTTTTGTATTTCTATTACACAGTGTTGCTGTATAGTGTCACAATACATTTATATATCTAGGGTTAGAGATCATGTCTGCCAGGAGAGTGCCTATCCATTTCTCTTACTTATTCATCTATTCATGCATCTATTTATTTATTTATCTGTTTACCCATCTATCCATCCATTAATCTAACATATACTTACTAGGTTTTATGAACACAATGATGGAAAACAGACATTGCAATTCTCTTTGTGCACCATAACAACGTAGTGGATGAAAAGATTCATTAACCAAATATTCCATCAAGAAATGCATAATTAGACTCTATGCTAAGGAAGAAGTTGGAAGGATATTTGGATCCCAAGAACCGTTCAGAAGGGAAGCTGCCTTATTCTATCTTGTGGGCATAGAATATGAAAGAACTATCTGAGGACTGTACCTTGGTCTTATATCTAAAGGATGAACAAGTTTTAAGGAGGACAGTATAAAATGAGAGAAGAAGGAAGACTATCTCAGATGATTCTTTTCAGAGCCTTTAACAGGAATACTGATGATGTCAGAAGAGAACAACCACAATAAAACTTCTCAGGATGAGGCTCGGCAGAGAGATAAAGACCAAATTAAAAATCTTGAGGGGTTAAATGGCTGCAAAGGAGAGAATATGAGCAATAGTTCTTGCAAAACTACATTCACACATTAGAAGCTAGTAGGCAGTTTTCAATAGTGGAGGGGGCTGCATAAAATCATTCATTGTTTTTACATTGCTTGCCTTTGATCCTTTGTTGCAACTTACATGTTTAGCAATGTGCTGTGGGAATATCAAAATGTTGCGTCTATATTTTTTCTTTAGCGTTTAAATGGCAGAGCTCCTTTCAGTGAAGTTATTCTGTTCTATGCCAAAATGAACAAGATCATACGAATGTAGAAAGAAACGTTCTTTCTGGAATTTATATGGAAACTCTAAACCTACCATCCTGAAAAGGATGTAGGAGGCCAACAAGAAGAAGAAGGAAAAGGAGGAAAGGGAGAGAAAGAGAAAGAAAAGAGAAAGAAAGGAGGAGAGGAGAAGAAGGAGGAGAAGGAAGGAGGAGGGGAAGAGAGGAAAAAGAAAAAGAACAAGAAAAGAAATTGTTGTTGTTGTTGTTTACTGTAGGGTGAAAAGAGAATCCAGACGCAGTTGTGCGTAGCTGTAATCCCCACACTCTGGGTTATAAAGGCTGGCAGATCACAAGTTTGATCCCAGAGTGGGCAATGTCATGACTTAAAGAGACTCTTTCTCTAAATAAAAACAATTTTAAAAGAAAATTAAGCTTATCATAAAGGCCCTGGGTTCAATTCCCAGTACCATAAAAAAGAGGAGAGAAGGAAATAAGGCAAGAAGCTGGAAGGAATAGGGGCCAGGGGATCAAAATTCTCTCATTTGAATAAATCACGGTGGGTTGGGGTTTTTTTGCTTATTTATTTATTTATTCATTCATTTATTATAGGGCAGGTTCTTCATTTTATGGTCACTAAATGCTGGCATTGATTCTAGGAATGACTGTAGTAATATATACAAAAGAATAATTTGTGTAACAAAGTCCTTCATGAAGGTTATTATTTCGGTGTTCTTAATCAGTGAGGATTACAGCTGCCCCTTTGAAATGCTATCTGGGGCTGGGGATATAGCTCAGTGGAATAAGCGCTTGCCTAGCAAGCGCAGGATCCTGAGTTCGATCCCCAGTACCGCAAAAATAATAAAAAAAAAAAAAAGAAATGCTATCTGCACTACCTTATTTTATGCTTTTTTTTTTTTTTTTTACTTAAATGGATAGGGAAAGAAAAGACCTCAGAATAAGGGACATTGCAAGTCACTTCCTGTCACTTTAAACTTTAGCCACTTAAATTACAAATTATTCTTGGAAGAGACTATAAATAACTGAAGTTGTTGGAATGCATGGGAAATTAAAGTTGATACAGAATGCAGTGCACCAACTTTTGATTTTCAAGTAAGTACTTTGTTTTGTTTATTGGGTGATACACAATGTAATAAGATCAACTTACTTTTGGATAATATGTGTAACTCAATCAAAACACACTCTAGCACATCTGTCGCCAAATGAGTATGCATAAGAAGTTTTTTTTGTGCTTTCCATTTGTTTGGGAAAACTAAAACATGTTTACCTATTTACAGGACATTTGGAAAGCCTTTCAAAATAACAAGAAGAAAACTTAGAGACAGATTAAAACTGTGCAAGTGGAATCAAAACTTTAAAAGATTAGATTGTGAATAAAGAACATATAATAAAGAAAGTTTTTTTAAAAAGTGATGGTGGTTTTGCATTTGAATGGATATTCTCATTTGTGTGTAAAAGAAGTTTTTTTTTCTCCTTTCATCTCTACCATCCAGGCTATAAAATCAGTGCTGGAGATATACATTGGTAACTTTATTAGTCAAGGTGTTCCAGAGAAACAGAACTAACATAAATATATTGTATGTATGCAGAGACGTGGTATCTACCCCTGAACAAATAAGCTGCCATCATAATGTTTTTCAGCTCTTATGGTATTCACTCTGAATAAGTCTCCGACACCAACAGCTTTTATGTAATGGTTAAGAAGTTGATCATGTTTTGCTTGTTTTTAGTTTT
The DNA here is from genome assembly GCA_004027595.1 of Dinomys branickii. NCBI lineage: Eukaryota > Metazoa > Chordata > Mammalia > Rodentia > Dinomyidae > Dinomys > Dinomys branickii. The sequence continues at coordinate 20,019 of PVLD010024225.1, forward strand.
TTGTCTGGAGGAAAGCATGGGACTTAACAAAATTAGTGAAAAGGTGGACACATCAGTGTCATGTAAATCAGTAAGTAAAATCTGGACCAAGTAAGTTAGTCTGGATCCTTATTCTTCACTGCATACAAGCAGCAACTTACTACCTCCAACAATCACAAATCAGGTATGCTAAATCCTAAACTCAAAACTGGAAATTTTTATCCATGTTCATCTAAGTTTTTCTGTGGATTCATAAGTACCCAATATTCTCTATCTGAAAAGTCTAACAATGGCCAAAAGAGAAGTCTTCCACTAACGGATATTCTCTGGATATTTTTCTCATGCACGTTACAGGGTATTTAATAACCTGCTCAATACTCTAAGAATTCTGTGAGGACATAAAATTTTATAATTACATATTGCATGATACATTTAAAAATATTTGGATGAAGACATTTTCAGCCAGAGAGACTGGCTTTTCTTCTGGGTTTCTCTTTTCCTTATGACTGTGGAGACCTGAGGTGATACTATCAAGATCAAACTAGGTACCTGCTACTCTTCCAAACTGTAAGAATATTTCATTAAAATTGCTCGACAAGTACCATCATGATGGATAAGGATAGGTTTCGTCACCAAATAGAATGCCAATGATATGCAAGCCGGGGCTCAAGTGTGACTGGATGAGGAGCTGCATTATTCTGAGTTTCCACTGTGCTCTTCACTGGATAAGGACAGGGAACATTAAGGCTAATAAGATCAGGCATAGCTTATAGAAATTTCCTTGTGCAGCACCCTGACTCCTAAGACTGAAGTCTTGACAACTTGTCTGTAGTCGTTTCTTTTCTGCAAACCAAACTGATTTAACGTGTTTCAACCTAATCAAATTTTATTTGACCTGCTCTACCATTCAGGCTATGAGCTCAGTGCTAGAGGTCTAAATTGGTAACTTTATTAGTCAAGATTCTCCAGAGAAATAAAACAATAAAGTGGGTATCTGACAAATTCTGCTGCTTTTTATTAGGGTAATGCATAAAAAAGCACCAAGAAAATTATTTCTAACAGTGAGAAACATAGGACATTTATTCTAGGTGCAAAATTTTGAACGCTGAGTAAGATTTCAACAAGTAAAGATTTAGGACATGGCCATTTATAGCTTAGTTAACTTGATTATACAAAAGAGCAGGTCAGAAAATTCAAGCTGAGGATGGATCAGAACTAAATTCTCAAAGAAACAGCTCTCAGAGAAAGTGTAAATCTCCTTAGGAAGGAATGGCCACTTTGGCTAATACTTTCATTGCTGTGAAAGATAAACCAATTCGAGAAAAAGTATCCATGCACATTTTCTACTTCAAAAAATACTTTCACACAGATATATTCAAATTTATTCTTTCTTGAACTTTTACAGAGACATACTTAACAATTTTATGACACACACAAAGCTATCAAATTTCCAGCACTGTACTAGATGGCCATTAGAATATGTATTATATAAAAAAGAATCATGATATAAGAAATGTATCAGTTGCGAGCGTCAGCAGCATTGATGACTGCCATCACCCCTCCTCCACAAGCATGGGAACCAGGCTGAGTTCCAGGTAGCCTCTGGTGCCTCAACCATGACCGACTCCCCACCCTCACCCTTGTGGAAGCTGTGCTGAACCCTGGACAGCTTCAGGAACCTCAGTGAGCCATCTCCACCCTTCCACCACCAGTGTGGGAGCCAGGCTGAGCCCTGTATAGCTTCAGGGACCTTGGTGAGCACAGCCCACCTACACCTACACTCTCACAGAAGTTGGGGCTGAACACCAGACAGTTTAGGGAACCCTGGATGGGAGCCAAGCTGAGCCCAGGACAGCTTTAGAAACCTCAGTGAATGAGTACCCATCCCTCTCCCCACTGGCATGGGAGCCAGTAGAGCCCCAGGAAACCTCAGGGACATCAGCAACAACACTGCCCACACACACCATCACAAGAGCCACGCTGAGCACCAAGAACCTCTGGTCCTTGCCCTACCACTTCTACATCACCACAGGAGTAAGGCTGAGCTTGAGGGAAACACTGGATCTTCAAAAATTAAAAAAAGAAGAAGTAAAATGCAATCTCAGACTTCCACCCCACACAGAACAAGTCCAGAAGACATCTACATAAAAGAGCTTGGCAGTCATACATCTAGGCTTTCTGAAATGATAGCAACTGAAGTAAAGAAACAACTCCATCAGGCCATAGAAGACATCAGATCAGAAATAATGTCTCAGGTAAAAGAAGAAATCACAACAATAATGAAAGAATTGCTAACCACATCTAAAGAAGACATAGATAAGAAAATAGAGGAACATAGGACAATGATGGAAACCTTGAATGAACAATAGAGGAAAGAATTAGAATGCAGGAAACAGATTCAAACAGATATCTAGGAAATTAGAAATTCCATTGAAACCTGGCAAAACCACTTGAACCAAGGCTGAAGATAGACTTTCTAACCTTGAGGACAACATAGCAGCTAACAATTGTGGAAGGAAGAATCTCTTAAAAATAACAAAGTGAGGCATATAGAACTCTAATTAGCCATAACCAAAATAAATCTACACCCCAACATATAGTGAGGAAGATCCCAGAAGTTCAGGAAAGAATAGAATAACAAAAGCTGTTGGAGAAAAGAAACAGACCACCTATAAAGAAAAGCACATCAGTGGCAGATTTCTCAACACAAACCACCAAGTCAAGAAGAACTTAGGGTGAAGTGTTTCAGATCCTGAAAGGAAACAACTTCCAACCCAGATGATGTACCTTTCAAAACTATCCTTCAAAATTAATGGAGAAATAAAATATTTCCATGATAAAGAGCAACTGAACAAATTCATGAGCACAAAACCAACCCTACAAAGAGTACCAAAAGATATTCTAGAAAGAGATAAAAAAATACCACAACTTTAAGAACAACAGCAACAGAAAGGAACCATCGGGCAGAGCAAGTAATTAAGCAGAGGGAAATAGGAACTAACAGAGGAAAATAACATGATTAAAAATAAGCCAGTGCATATCCGTTATAACCATCATTGTAAACAGTTTCAGTGCACCAATCAAAAGAAGCAGACTAGAGCACAGGCAAACAAGAAACAAGATCCAGCAATATGCTCTATATAAGAAACACATTTTTAACTCAAAATGATATTCATAGACTGAAAATCAAAGGATAGCAAGCAGTACTCCACACAGTAGAAACCCAGAAAAAAGTAGGGGTGCTATTCTATTTGAGGACAATGTGAACTTAAAACCAAGAATGATAAAAAGAGATAAAGAAGGTCACTACACACTTGTTAGGGAAAAACTTCAAGAGGAAGAGAAAACAATCATAAATATCTATACACTGAATAGAAGAGCACCAAACTATATAAGACAAATTTTAACAGACTTAAAAAATGAAATAAGCAGCAACACAATCATAACAAAGAGACTTTAACACCCCATTCTAACAAAGATATTGATCAATTAGACAAAAAGTTAACAAGGAATAACAAGACAAACCAAACTTGTGAACAAATGGACTTAGTGGACCTTTACAGAGTGTTTCACCCAACAACATCAGCATATATATTCTTCTCAGTTACACGTGGGACATTCTCCACAATAGGCCATATACTAGCATATAGAACATGCTTAAGTAAATGCAAACGAACTGAAATTATCCCATACATGTTATCAGACCAAAGTACAATGAAATTGGAAATTAATGACAAAAGAAATCACAAGATCTTCATAAACATATGGAAATTAAATAACAGCCTGCTGAACAACAAATGGGTCACAAATGAAATTAAAGAACAAATTAAACATATTTACAAGCAAACAAAAATGCAGGTAAAACTTACAGGAACCTGTGGGATGTAGTGGAAACTCCTCAGAGGGAAATTTATAGCGGTGAAGTCCCATATCAGGAAAACAGAATGAGCACAAATAAAAAATCTTATGCTGCACCTCAAGCTTCTAGAAAAAGAAGAACAAGTTAAGCCCAAAGCCCAAAAAAGATAGGAAATTATAAAGATCAGAGCAGAAATTAATTTAGTGCAGGCTAAGAAAATAATACAAAGAATTAACGAGTCAAATAGTTGGTTCTTTAAAAGAATAAATAAAATTGATAAACCCCTAGCCAACCTTATCAAAAAAGAAAAGAAACAACTGAAATTCATGCATTAAGGATTAAGAGGGGTGAAATACTACAGATCCTGTAACAATTCAGAAGATCATCAATACCTACTTCAAAAATCTTTACTCTCATAGGATGGAAAATACAGATGTGGACAGATTCCTAGACACATATGAATTACCAAAGTTGAATGAAGAAGGTATAAAAATCCTGAAACCTCAATATCAGCCAGTGAAATTGAAAATGTACTAAAAAACTTACTAATGAAGAAAAGCCCGGTTCCTGATGGACTCACAGCTGAATTCTACAAGAAATTTAGATTTAATGCCAATGCTTCTCAAACTCTTTAATGAAATTGAAAGGGAAGGAATTCTCCCTAACTCATACCTGGAGGCAAGTATTACCCTGGTACGAAAACTAGAGAAAGACATAACCAACATTAGGGCCAATCTCCCTAATGAATACAGATGCAAAAATTCTCAATAAAATACTAGCAAACAGAATGCAACAAATCATCAAGAAAATTATATACCATGACCATGTGGGATTCATTCTAGGAATGCAGGGGTAGTTCAATATACACAAATCAATTCATGTAATACACCATATCAATAGAGCCAAAGACAAAACTCACATGATCATCTCAATAGATACAAAAAACCCTTTTGATAAAGTCCAACATCCATTCATGATAAAAACCCTGTAGAAAATAGGAATAGATGGTCTTTACCTCACTCTGATAAAAGCCATCTATGACAAACCAACATACAACATCATACTAAATGAACAAAATTGAAAACTTTCACTTTAAAATCAGGAATAAGGCAAGGATGTTGACTGTCACCACTCCTGTTCAGTATAGTTCTGACAATATTAGCTAGAGTAACTAGACAAGAGAGAGAAATAAAAGGAATACGGATAGGAAAGGAAGAAGTGAAATTATCATTATTTACAGATGACATGATACTCTACATAGAAGAACCCCAAAACTCCACCAAAAGGCTTACAGATTTAATAACCAAATTCAATAGCATAGCTGGTTACAAAGTCAGCATTCAAAAGTCCATAGCATTCCCATACACAAACAACAATCACAGTGAGAGAGAAATTAGAGAAAGCATACCTTTCACAATAGCATCTAAAAAAATGATATACTAAGGAATCAATCTAACAAAGGAAGTAAAAGATTTACAGATATACAGTGAAAATGACATTCTTTGAAAAAAGAGATCAAATAAAATTTCAGAAATTGGAAAGATATTCCTTACTTATGGATAGGAAGAACCAGCATAGTGAAAATGGCCATACTCCCAAGTTGTTGTACAGGTTCAATGCAATCCCAATTAAAATACATCACAGATCTAGAGAAAATATTCTTAAAATTCATCCAGAACCAGAAGAGGACTAGAATAGCAAAAGCACTCGAAATTGTACTACAAAGCTACTGTGATCTAATCAGCACGGTACTGGCAAAAAACAGACCTGAAGGTCAATGGGACAGAGTAGAAGATGAAGACACAACTACAAGCATACTCAGCCACTTGATTTTTTTTTTTAATTTTATTTTAAAGACAAAAGAATGGAGACATATGAACCAGAAAAGCCATAAATAATACAGAAAATGCAAAGTTATACAGAATATAGTAGGGAATTAGAACTGGATGTTGTATTACATAGTTATCTTCACATTAGTTAACACAAAAACATTAAAGGAAATACCAAATTATAGATAAGATAGTAGGGAATTTGTACTGGGTGCTGTATAATATAAAGTTATCTTCACGTCTGCTAATACAAAAACGACTGAGGA
>PVLD010024226.1:0-25851 GCA_004027595.1 Dinomys branickii
ATATCACTCTGATATATGTGCACCCATGTTTATAGCAGCACAATTTGTAATAGCTAAAATGTGGAAGCAACCCAAGTGCCCATCCACAGAAGACTGGATTAAAAAATTGTGGCATTTTTATATAATGGAATATTATTCAGCTATAAAGAAAGACAGTTTTGGGGACTTTGTAGGCAAGTGGTCAAAACTGGAGTCCATATTCACAAGTGAAATAAATCAGCGATACATGTGCAGGCAACGTATTGTATCACTGGTGTAAGAACCCGAGCGTGGGAATATAAACTAAGAGTCATGAAGGAAATCTGTTCTAAAACAAAGAACAGATGGGACGAGGGAAAGGAGAAAAGAAAGAGACAAAAATGTATGTATATATATACGAATATACATATAAGCAGGAGGGCTAACATGGTTCTACTATTGTATTATATCACTTAATGCTAAGGAATAATCGATGACGAGTTATTTGATCAATCTTGTATGTCTGTATGTGTTATCCTGAACACACACTTTGAAGATATCAATATGCAAAGCAGCAACTATTGGTGGTTTTTTTTTTGTTGTTGTTATTGTTGTTGTTTGCCTGTTTTGTTTTTTGTCTTTGGATTTTTGGTTTTCGTGTTTTTTCTGTTGTTGAGAGGATTAATTGTCTGACTAATTTTGCGTGTCTGTATATGGGTTCATATATTTATACCTCAAAGATATCAATGGATAAAGCAATAACCACTGTTGAGACCATGTCACCTTGCCTGTAGATTAGTTGTGACTGTACTATTTTTTATGCTAATTGGTGTCTGTTTGTTCATATGTTTTTGTACTTTTATTTTTTTAAAATAAAAAAAAAACTTTTACTAACCCTTTTGAATTCAATGGAGCATGTAATGATTACACCATATAGAAACAGCTGAGGGAAACAAATGGTACAATGCAGCGTGTATAATTTATGGAGGTAAGGAGGTAAGTCATCCGGAAAAGTATGAGAAGAATGTTCAATTTATTTTAAGTCTCTTAATACCATCAGCTTTCCCCTTTTCAGTTGTGTACATTAAATTCTTTGTGTGACACATGAAATATTAAATGCATGCCCAAAATAAAAATCTAGCAGAAGTTGTTGTAAAAATTAAAATTCTCCAATTTAAATGATAATAGGAAACCAGTAGAATTTAAGACACTTCCTTAGCTCAAATATATGACTATGCCTAGAGTCTAGGCGTTTTAATTTGTCAGGTGCTCAAATGACACCACTCCTTTCCTTCTTTGATTTTAGAAAGGTGTAAGTGTGAGATCTCGGTCTTACAGCATGAAGTGCAGTGTGTGTGTGTGTGTGTGTGTGTGTGTGTGTGTGTGTGGTGATAGAATGGAAATACTACTGATGTTTTGATGCTAATTTTGCCTGAAAACTTGAGGAACAGGATACAGGATGGTAGTGGTATAAAAATTAGCATCACACAAGCACACTTGTGTGTACCTTTGTGCACATACATGTATGCTAATCCTATACATTTAGGAACAGTGTTCTTATATATAAAATTTTGAAATTAGGATTTTGAAAATAAGCAGAATAATAAGTGTAGTGATACATGCCTGTAAGCCCCAGCTACTTAGGAAGCTGAGGTGTTAGGGCTGCTTGAGCTCAGGAGTTCCAGGCCAGCCTGGGAAAAATAGTGAGACTCTCAAAACAAAACAAAACAAACAAAACACAAAATACAAAACATAGCAAAGAAAACTCAACAAAAACAAAGAAAAAAACCCAAACAGCAAAATAAAACAGAAACAGAACAGAGTGATGTGGGGAGACATGGTTTTGAGGAGTTTACTTGAATATTTAGGTCATTCGGACTCTGAATCCTCATAGTTAACAGTGGGTTTCTCCATCTCTTAGCTCAGAAGCTATCAACACTGACTTCAATGAATCAAACAGGGAGCTTTAGAAAGAATTCCGGTGCCCAAGCTCCATCCTAACAGATCCCGATTTAATGCACTGGGAGTGGGTTTGTGCATTAGTAATTTCTCAAAGCTCCCTTGGTGAAGCTAACTAAGGTGTGGCCAAGGTTAACAGCCACTGCTTTGGCCAAGCTTTGATAGTGCTTGCTCGCAGCATCTGTCACAGTGGTGTGGAGCTAGGTGCTATCCTTCCTGTTTCATTATCATTGTGGGAGCAAGAGACACTGAGGTCTGCAAAGGGAAGCAGCAGAGGAAATGACTCAGGCGGCCCAGAGTCAGGTGCTTGCAGAAGGTGTTGAGGAGTCATGGCAGGACCTGGAATTTCTGTCATGATGTGGCTGAGAGGTGGAAGTCTGGAGATGACCGCTGGCTTGGGCATGCTGCTCCTGCGGGTGTCTGTCTGTCAGCCCAGTAAGACCTTGTAACCTTTCAGTTCCTGAGCTAGTTATATTTGGGGGAAGAAAATGGTAACAATAGTTTTATCTCATGTAGCATATCTTAGTTACTTGACCTCTCTGGCCAAAATTTTCCTAACCATAAAGTGGAGATAATTCTATTGTATCTAGTTCATAGGTTGGTTGATTGATTGTGTGGGTTAAAGAGGTAATAAGTGTAAAACCACTTGTGACATTATCTCACACATAATATCTCCCCAATATTTGTGAGCTATTATAGTACTTTTATTACTTGACCACATTCTATTCTCTTTCCATTATACCATGCCATTCACTCAGGTTATATATACATAAACCTCAATTTGAAATTTTATTCTCAGCCAGGTATGGTGGTGCATACCTGTATGCAGCATGCGGGAGGCCGAGGCAGGAGGATTGTTGTGAGATTGATGCCAGCCTGGGCTACAAAGTGAGTTTAAGACCAGCCTGAGCCGCATAGTGAGACCCTGTCTCAAAGAGACAAAAAAAGAAATTTTATTCTCATGACCTAGAATCTTTGCTCACAGGACCTGGACACCAAACCAGATTATTTACTTGGCATTAGCTGCATGATTGACTATTCTTCTATTTTCTTTGATAACAGTTCTTCGGATGGCTTCAGAGCCTTTCATTGTAAGCCAGCTGGAGCTGCAGAAAATAAATCTCATTATTTATTTTTCCTTATAAATAAAAAGGGACTAAGTGAAATAGAATTAAGATAGATCCATAAAAATGGAACGCTTGCTACAATAAATATTATTACACATATTTACTGTGTTCTAGGTCTAATTTTAAGTGTTTTACTTAAAATATTAAAAAATTATTATAGGAAATTCCAAAAATATAGAGAAGTACTTACGAATATATACATGTGAATGTCTATATCCTCATGATTCTTGGTGTGCGTGTGTGTGTGTATGTGTGTGTGTGTGTGTGTGGTCCTGGGGATTGAAACCCAGGCCTCACACTTGCTAAGCAAGTCTTCTGCTACTGAGCTATCTCCCAAGCCCAGCATTAAACTATTATCTACTCGTGGAAAATTTTATATCATCTCCTATACCCTCACTGTCTCAAAATTATAAATATTTTCCTCTAAGTAGTTTAGTAGGCTTCTGAAAGGACAAAGTCCTTTTACAATACCAATGTCACACACACAAAGGTGGCCCCTATAAAACCCTATGTACTGGCTAGTATTATTATCTCCACTTCACAGATGAAGGAACCAAGGCACAGAGTAGTTAAGTAACTTGCCCAAGGTCATACAGCTCGTAAATGACAGAGTTTGAAGTCAGGTGATCTGACTACATATCCCAGATTCTTAATCAGTTTGATATACCAGCTCCTTAATTAAAAAACGAATGCAGTGTACAAAAATTTCTCAGCGCATGTAAGGTTTCTGCTTTTAGAGTTCTTACTGTTGTAATTATATAGGTGTTATATTGGACACTGTAATCCAGTATTACTTTTTGTGATTGCATTGGCTTGGGCTTCAGACAGGTCTGGCTCTGAATCCTGACTCCACAGCTTACGAGTCAGGTGACTTGTGTTCATGATTTACCATTTATAAACTCAGCTCTTTGGTCAGTTATATGATGATATATTATCAGTATCTACCTTATGGAGTTGTGGTGAGGATTGAATGGGTTGATGGGTTAAGAGTACCGTGTACCATGCTTGGCATATATTGATATGCCATGTATCACAATCTGGATATACAAGTTAATCAGTTAAACATACTATGAAGAAGGTCATATATTGCCAAGTGGCTCAGTATTTAAAAGCTATTGTGTGGAAAAATTTTTTAAACCCTTGAAAATATACAGTTTACTTCATTAGGAAGATTCTCTTTGATTGACTTGCTTTATTCCTTCAATGGTCGAAACCTATCTTGATGAAGTCTCAGAGTAACTGATGTAGAAATGTCTTCTCATTTACATAGGTAGATCAGAATAAGTGTGATAATGTGTTAGCTCATCTGAGCAGAGGAGCCTCACTTTCAAGGAATAGTGCTTTTCTCTTTGAGGTACTTTCAAGTCATTTGTCAACATCCATCCAACTAAAAATGTGGTGAGAATTTTCGTGGCACACAGGCGGCTTTGTTTCTTCCACCCCAGCCTTCAGCTGGAACCACATTGTGAACAACAGGCTGGAGTGTGAAGAATGTTAAGACGAAGCGTGGGTAAAAGTGTGAGTGTGTGTGCACTCACTCCCATGTGTGTGTGTGAGAGTGGCTGCTCTTTAAAATTATTACTTGTCTCTTAGCTGCCTATTGTTTTGGAATTTATTTGCCATTTTTATATGTCACTGATTTGTGTAATCAAGGATGGATCACACTCACAATATTTCAAGGCACGCTTTGCTCTGTAACATCTATATTTAGAAATTGAAGAGATCTAGATTCTTTTTCTCGCTGTTCATGGAAGTCCTTCCCAAGGTTTATGTCGAACAATTCAACCTTGTCAAAGGAAAATCATGCTTTTCTTGTGTTGTACTTAATTGCATGCTCGTTACTTCTAATCCATGTGACTGATACACCTTACACATTTGACAGCAGTGAGATTCCTTTCTATATTTCTGCTGGGTAGGAATACCACTTTGTAATCCTGTTCTTTTCCTTTTGTCTATTTTGTTAGGTAAAAATGAAAGAATTATTTTGATTTACAAGCAGCAGATGAGCTTAGTCTCACCTCCAAGATATCCTTGCAGATGAAGAAATGTTTTCCTCTATAAACATTGTATTTGAAATTTTTCTTCACATGTATTTTACATCATCTTTTGGCCTAAGGCTTCTTGTTACTCTTAGGTTTGGAATTTCTCCAAATCTAGCCACATTTTGCATAAATAGAATCACTTTACATGGCATGCAAAGAGAGAAGTGTCTTTGAAATTCTCTGTTGACACCAAGTTTCTTGCCTCCAGCAGTGTGTACATAGGGAAAATTAGACTGCTTGCTTTTCTTAGGCCTGTGTCAACGTAATAACTTATGCTGCTTGCTTGAACACTTGGCAGGGCTGAGATAAGAACCTTTGGAATTTTGCATTAACTCTCTGTGAGTGAAATAAAATCTTTAAATTATATTAAGTTTGCATAATTTGATCCTAGGTATGCAATTATAAAATTGGGAATATTTGCCATTTGGATGAGTAGTTTGTTCTTGCAATTAGCTCATGCTTCATTTTTCTGTCTGTTTATCATCCATAGTTACCTTTTTATAATTATTATAAATGTTGTTTGTTGAGAATTGACAAAAGTAACTGCCAGCTCAAACAAGATATAGAACATTTCCATCACCTACCACCTTTCCTCATGCCCCTAATAAGGAGGAAGAACACCCATCAAAGACTGTCATTCTTAGAAGAAAACACATAATCAAACCCGGTTGTAACTGTGTGGCTTTCCTTTCACAAAAGCAACGTTCACTGTGATGACTTTATTATAAGTAGAATCATGCAGACAGTTGAAGAGCGTTTGCAATGACTGGCAGCTCAAAGAGGAGGAGGGAACCGAGATGGAAGTGTGTGCATGGTGGGCAGCAATTTATTACGACAACAGGCAGCTCAAGGGCTGCAGCTGGCTTCAGAGGGACCTAGTTTCCTGTGGCTTGAGCAAAAGAGATAAAGTACAGCTGACATCCACAATGAAGGACAGCAAGATGACTCAGAGGGAAAGATGTCAGATGTGGTAGAGGTCAGAAACACTTGTTAACTTGTTATTCAAGAATGAAGGTTCAATAATTTTATTTACCAAATGCAGGGTTAGTTGCACAAACCAAAGAATCAAGTGGTGTGAGAGATGTGTGTTCAATAAGGAGAGAGAATGCACAGAATACTGGCCAAGGTGTTGCCCTTCATGAAATCAAAAAAATCTACGGGGGAAAGGCAGAGGTAGGAGTTCACGGAGGTTGACAAAGCAGTTGAGACAAAGGCAAGAAAGCTGTTGATCCCAATGAAACAGGGTTTATTTTTGATGAGATAGGTTTGGGTTCCTTCCCTACCACATCTCTGTGGGCGTTTGATATTGTTCAGACAGCTCAATTATAGGATTTTGATGCCTTTAGTGGCTCAGTCAATCATCTGTGGTAGGTTTGGCTGTTTACGTGCTGCACTGTGCTGACGAGGGTGGCAGTTGGCTCTTTCGTTACAAGAGTGGTGAGCCTGCAGCAGGCAAAACATTTGCCCTGGTTCTGATTTAAATTACCTGCACATAATTAGACCTGGAAATAATAGTTTGGGAGACAGAATCAGAGAGGCCTTTGCTTTGTTGATATGAAGGCTGCATTTAGTTTTTATCATTCCATTTATGCAGTGTTATTTAAATCAAAGTACATGTGACTTGGCCCACATGGCATCTAGTAAGTAAGAAATTTGCTGGAGAGTGGATGCAGAATGGTTACAGCAGAGTCACAGGAGGAGGCAGACAGTGCATGGTGCTACGGTCCATCTTCACACCCATGTACAGATTAATTTTCCAAAGCAAGGAGTTACAGTCTGAGTCTCCGCCCTCCGTGTGCCTGGCGTAGACAGGAGATCCTCACTCAGAAGGCCTGTGAACTGCTCTCACTGGGGTTTGTGTGTGTGGTCCCTCCCTGGGTGCGCCCAGCACTGAGTGAGGTACTGGAGGCTGCACTCTGTGAGTTGCTGGTACCGTGGTTTGGGTCTGGGCTTCGCTTGTGCCCTGACCTCTTGGAGGTCACAGACACAGGCAGTCTGTGATTGCTGTTGATGTGGCCCACATCTGGATCCTGTGTATGCCTTGAACTGACTGGACACACAGAATCAGGTAGTCCATAAACTGTTGACCCTGCAGTTCATGTCTGGGTTTTGCCTGTACCCTGAACTGCCTGGTCATAGGACCACTGGTCTGGGATTGCACCACCAGTGCAACCAGATTCTGGGTCATGCATGTGCCCTGAACTATCAGGGGTCACTGGATCCGATGCCCTGAACTATGAGGGGTCACTGGATCAGACCATCTGCCAGCAGCTGACATCACAGTTTCTGTCTGAGACCTGGGAGAACTAGGTACACTTCACCACCTACTGGAAGACCCCAAACTAAGCAGGGCATCTCAGTGGACACTGAGGGGCAGGCCTGACCAGCACAAAAACTAGGGACACTAGTGACCTTTGCTGAACTGCCAGAGAAGAGGGAGACTGAGCGTTCCGCCTCCAGAATCAAAGATGACAAGGCAAAGGACTAAAATGCAATCTCAGAACTCCACCTCACTCAGAACAAGTTCAAAAGACATTGACATAGGAGAACTTGTAAACACACACCTGAAATTGCTGAAATGATTGCATTGGAAGTAAAGAAACAACTCTATCAGGCCATAGAAGAGATCAGATCAGAAATAATCTCTCAGGTAAAAAATGAAATGACAATAGTAATGAAAGAAATGCTCTGCATATCTAAAGAAGAAACAGATAAAAAATAGATGAACATAGGCAACAGATGGAAACATTGCATAAGCAATATAGCAATGAATTAGAAGGCATGAAACAGACTCAAAGAGATTTCCAGGAAGTCAAAACTTTCACTGAAAGCTTGCAAAACTGCTTGGATGAAGCTGAAGATAGAATTTCAGATCTTGAAGGCAGCATGGCAGCTAGCGATAGTGAAAGAAAGGATCTGTTAAAATCAACAAGGATCCAGGAAAAATCAATTCAACAGCTGCAAGACGAGGCAAAGAGAAATAATGTCAGAGTAATAGGAGTAAACGAAACATCAGGAGGTGACACAAATAACACAAAAATAATATTTGCAGAAATAATAGCAGAAATTTCCCAAGCATGAAAACAGAACCTGAGATACAAGTAAATGAGGTACATAGAACTCCAACTAATCATAACCATAATAAAACTATACCCAAATATATAATAATCAAGATCCCAGATCTCCAGCAAAAGAACAGAATATTAAAAGCTGCTAGGGAAAAGAAACAGATCACCTATAAAGGAAAGCCCATCGGAATCATGGCAGACTTCTCAACACAAACCATCCAATAGAGAAGAGCTTGGAGTGAAGTATTACAGGTCCTAAGACAAACCAGCTTCCAACCAAGACTGATGTATCCTGCCAAACTATCCTTCAAATTTAATGGAGAGATAAAATATTTCCACAACAAAGAGAAACTGAAGAACTTCATGAGTGCCAAACCATCCTTACAAAAAGTACTAAAAGACATTTAGACAGAGAAGAAAATGAACACAATTTCAAGAACAAGGGGCTGGGGGTATAGCTCAGTGGCATAAGCGCTTGCCTGGCAAGCGCAAGGTCCTGAGTTCGATCCCTGGTACTGGAAAAAAAAAATCAAGAACAACAATAAAAAGGAATCCTCAAGAAGAGCAAGTAATTAAACAGGTAGAAAAAGTAAGAAACCAACAGCAAGTAAATAACATGACAATGATAAACATACACATATCAATTATAACCATAAATGTAAATGGCCTCAATTCACCAGTCAAAAGAAACAAACTGGCAGAATGGATTAAGAAACAAAACCCAGCGATATGCTGTATACAGGAAACACATTTTACTCAAAAGGAAATCCACAGACTGATAGTCAAAGGATGGAAAACAATACTCCATGCAACAGAAACTCAGAAAAAAGCAGGAGTAGCTATTATGTTTGCAGACAATGTAAACTTTAAACTGAGACCAATTGAAAGAAAGAAAGGTCACTGCATACTTGTTAGGGGAAAACTGCAACAGGATGAGATAACAACAATCCAAAACATGTATGCACCAAATTTCAGAGCACCACACTACATAAGACAAATCTTAACAGACATGAAAACCCATATAATTAATAACACCATTGTAGCAGGGGACCTAAACACCCCTTTGACGCAAAGAGACAGGTCAACTGGACAAAAACTCTGCCAAGAAATAACACACCTGAACCAAAGGTGTGAACAAATGGACTTAGTAGATGTATACAGAGTGTTGCACCCCACAACATCAGAATACACATTTTTCTTAGCTGCACATGGGACTTTCTCTAAAATAGATCACATTCTAGCCCATAGAGCATACCTACCTAAATGCAAAAGAATTGAAATTATCCCATGCATATTATCTGACCACAGTGCAATGAAATTGGAAACTAATGACAAAAAGAACTCCCAAAATTCCAGAAACACTTGGAAAGTAAACAACCACCTCCTGAACAACCAACGGGTCACAGAAGAAATTAAAGAAGAAATTTAAAAATACCTACAAACAAAGGAAAATGTATATATGAATTACTGGAATCTGTGGGATGCAATGAAAGCAGTCCTCAGAGGGAAATTTACAGTGGTGAACTCACCCATAAGGAAAACAGAAAGAAAAGAAATATAGCCTAATGCTGCACCCCAAACTTTTAGAAAAAGAAGAACAAGTCAAGCCCAAAGCCTGAAGAAGGGAGGAGATTATAAAGATCAGGACTGAAATTAATGCAATTGAGATGAAGAAAACCCTGCAAAAAATAAATGAATCAAAGAGTTGGTTCTTTCAAAGAATAAATAAAATTGATAAACCCTTAGCCAACCTTATCAAAAAAAGGAAGGAAAGAACTCATATTCATGCAATAAGGAATGAAATGGATGAAATTACTACAGATTCTACAGAAATTCAGAAGATCATTAATTCATAATTTGAAAATATTTACTCCCATAGGATAGAAAACACAGGAGAAATGGACAGATTCCTAGATATGTATGAATTACCCTTGTTGAGTCAAGAAGATATAAAAATCCTGAACAACCCAGTATCAATTATTGAGATTGAAAATGTAATTAAAAACTTACTGACAAAGAAAGCCCAGGCCCTCATGGATTTTTAAATTTTAAGACAAAAGAATTGGGATATATTAACCAGAATAGCACAAAAACCAACACAGAAAATACCTGATTATAGAGAAGATAGTAGGGAACCGGCACTGGATGCTGTATTACATAATATTATCTTTGCATTTGTTAACACAGAAACAATAAAGGAAATACTAAATTATTGAAAGGATAGTGGGGAGTTAACACTGGATGCTGTATTACATAATGTTATCTTTGCATTGGTTAAAACAGAAACAAAAAGGAAATATTAAATTGCAGAGAAGAGAACTGGCACTAGATGCTGTATTACACAATGTTATCTTTGCATTTGTTAACACAAAAAGTTAAGGAAATAGTAAATTACAGAAAAAAATAGTAGAGTTGACTCTAGATGCTGTATTACATAATGTTATCTTCGTATTTGCTATTCAATTATACAAATGATGGCTCGTTCAATTAATCAATTATCTCCACCTCATCTCCATTGTTCTACCACCCCATCAGTCATCTTCCCATTGGTAATAACTGTAATTTTTGGTTTATTTATTCCCTCGTGCTCTCCCATTGGGAAGACACCCAGCTGCTTCAAATTATGCTGTATAAAATATGGGTGTTCACAAATTGCCATGGCAAGTGTAGGAGAAGTACCCATCCTCAAAGACTATAATTGGCAAGCCCTCTCAGACATCAGGTGTCTGGTCGAGTAGGCAGGGTTACACAGCGGACCGCCAGGCTGTGCCTCAATACAGCGTGTCTATGTCCAGAGGCTCAGGCAAGTCTTCAGGGCTGCCTTCATGGAGGGCTGAGTGTCTTGCCTGACTCCGTCCCAGGGGGACCGCCTCTCCTGAGGGCCGGGAGTACCACCTGATTCCACCCTGGTGGATGGCCACTCCCAAGCTCTTCCCTGGCGGGATCACCTCTTTCGGGGGTCAGGCAGACTGGGAGGGCTCTTCCCCCACAGGCTGCTGAGTTCCCCGCCAAAGCCACTGTTGTCCCCTCTGTAGGCATCCTATGACTCTTTGGAGACTATCCTTACCCAGCTAGAGAAGTGGGTCTGCACTTTAATTTCATGTCTTCATCTCCTCCTACTTCTCTATCTCCAGTGTTGCTATTCCTTGGTCCTTATGGCTGGGCATTGAGTACACTTACGATGCTGGGCACAAGTGGCAGCACAAGTGAGGTCTCCCCCAACCTGTGCTCACTGTGGTAGTCCAGGGTGTGTACTAAGTTTAGTTGTTAGTTCAAGGAGAGAATTGAAGGATTTTCTCAGGTCTGCTGTGTAGAGTATGTTGTTGTCTCTCAGTGCTCCAGGACTGCTGCTTTTTGTGTAGTTTGATGCTCTTACAAGGTTCATATATGCAAGCAGTGTGAAGACCCTCTTGGTGCTCATATTAGTAGTTTAGGGTGAGTCCTGAAGCCCGTGGACTCAGCCCATTGTTGTCAGAAACACATGGTGAATGGTCCCTGAGACAGTTGGAGAAGTTTCTCAGGACTTAGAATATTTTGTTATCTCTTGATCTCCAGAACTGCTTTTTTTTTTTCTTGTATATCTTGTCTCTGGCCACTCTGGCTGAGTTGTGGTTTTTTCTTCCCCTAGGTCTTGCGTCTAGGCTCTTGGAGGGCCGGCCTCAGGGGCGCAGCCGAGAGAGTGGTCTCAGGGTGGGAGTGGGGCCGTGGGACCCTAGCACAGCAGGACTGCATGATTTTCCAGGGTCCATGGCATTTCCCCACCCTCCGGGCATTTCCATGTGTTTTATGGCATCTTTGCCTGTAGTGTGGCATGTCTGCGTGGTGGCGGGAGAGCACCACCCTCATGGATTCACAGCAGAATTTTACAAGAAATTCAGAGAATACTTAATACCAACACTCCTCAAACTCTTCAAATTGAAAAGGAAGGAATTTTCCCTAACTCATTTCTGGAGGCAAGTATTATACTGGTACCAAAACCAGAGAAAGACCCAACCAAGAAAGAGAACTACAGACCAATCTCCTTAATGAATATAGATGCAAAGATACTCAATAAAATACTAGTAAATAGAATGTAGCAAATCATCAATAAAATCATACACCATGACCAAGTCAGATTCATTCCAGGAATGCAGGGATGGTTCAATATTCACAAATCAATTAATGTTTTACACCATATCAATAGAGCCAAAGACAAAAGCCATATGATCATCTCAATAGATGTAGAAAAAGGCTACAAAGTTATTGTAATAAAATCAACATGGTACTGACTAAAAAACAGACCAGAAGATCAATGGAACAGACTGGAAGACACAGACAAAACCACAAACACACTCAGCACTTAATCTTTGAAAATGGAGCCAAATAAACTCACTGGAAGAACGATAGCCTCTTTAATAAATGGTGCTGGAGAAATTGCTTTGCTGCCTGCCAAAGACTGAAAATAGACCCAAGTCTATCACCATGCACCAAACTCAAGTCAAAATGGATCACAGATCTCAATATTAAAACAGAAACACTAAATCTACTGGAAGAGAAGGTAAGTAAAAACCTTGAAGACATAGGGGTAGCCAGAGAGTTCATGAACAAAAACCAGTGTCTGTGAAATACTTCAAAGAATCAACAACCGGGATCTCATCCTACTGAAAAGTTTCTACACATCTAGAGAAATCACCAGCAGAGTAAAAAGAAAACCCACAAATTGGGAAAAAGTTTTAGCTGACTGTCTTGGTTACTTTACTCTTGTTGCTGAGACAAAATACCCAACACCCAAAATGAAGAAAGGAAAGGTTTATTTAGCTTACAGTTTGTGGAGGTTTCAGTCCAAACTTGGCTGCTTCAGAGGCAGAGTGGCACATGGTAGAGGGCAAACTGTTCAGGGCAGCAGAGCACAGCAAAAACAACTAGAGCAAAAGGGAGGAATGGCTGCAAGAAGCCTCTTTCCTTCCCTTACATTGTAAACAGCCTACTCCCACCCAGGGGGCATGTAGCTCTCACACAATCTCCATGCCCTCCTCTTCCACAGGCTCAGGATGTATACAAAGTAAGCACCCTGGCTTCCTGCTGAATCACTCAGTCAAACCTCCAGATTCCCCAAGTTGACACAATGTATCAACCATAACACTGTCTTTCAGACGTCTTCTATCTAGAACATATAAAGAATTAAAAAACATCAGCCCCTCCAAATTCAAAGACTCAATCCAAAAATAGGCAGCTGAGATGAATACACAATTCACAGATAAAGAAATAGAAATGGCAAATAAATACATGAAAACATGTTCAACACCATTAGCCATTTGAGAAATGCAAATTAAAACAACATTGAGATTTCACTTCACCCCAATAAGAATGGCTAGATTAAGAAATCAACCAATAAGAAATGCTGGTGAGGCTGTGGAGAAATAGGAACTCTTCTCCACTGCTGGTAGGAGTGCAGACTGGTGAAACCACTGTGGAAATCAGTTTGGAGATTCCTCAGCAAACTAGGTCTAGAGATCCCATTCAACCCAGCTATTCCTCTTATGACTGTTTTCCCAGAAGATCTGAAAACATCGTATCACAGTGATATATGTGCTCCCATGTTCATAGCAGCGCAATTTGTAATTGCTAAATTGTGGAAGCAACCCAAATGTCCATTCACTGAGGACTGGATAAAAAAACTGTGGTACATTTATATGATGAAATATTACTCAGCTATAAATAAAGATAAACTTGAGGCTTTTATAGGTAAATGGTCACAACGAAAGACCATACTCGTAAGTGAAATAAATCAGATCTGCATGTATAAGCAACATATTATCTCATTAGTGTAAGAATGTGAAAGAGTGAATACAATTAGGAGGTATGATAGACATTGTGAAATGAAAGGAAAATGCTCAAAAGTAAAGAGCACCTGGGGTGTGGGAAAAGACAAGGGAAAGAAAGGGAAATTATGTATGTATGTATATGCGGGATAGCTAACAGTTATACTATCATCTTCTATTGCTTTACTGAAAGGAACAGTTAATGATTACTGATTTGATCAATATTGCATGTCTCTATTTGCTTTCCTGAGAAACTACTTTGAAGATATCAATGCGTAATACAACCATTGTTAATTTTCTGCTGCTTTGTCTGTAACTCTCTGTATTGTTTGTCTTGTTCTTATGCTATTTTGTAAGTGGATGTCTGTTTGTTAATATGTTTTCCTTCTTTTAGTTTTAAAATAAAAAAACAAAAAAAGTTTTTCCAAAGTAAGAGAGTTTTGCTGTTGCCAGAACACTGTGCAAAACTCCAGCCATAGCAGTTGTATGGCTGTGTGTTTTTTTTTTTTTGGCGGTACTGGGGATCGAACTCAGGATCCTGCGCTTGCTAGGCAGGTGCTTATTCCACTGAGCTATTTCCCCAGCCCTGTATGGCTGTGTTTTGCCATTTCACCAGGAAGAAAGGCCAGTGAATGAGTTGATTCTCCAGGTTCCCAATGCAGTGTCTAAATTTCCCATTCACATCTCCTACTGCATTTCACAACAGTTCAGTCAACTGATTTCTATTTGCAGAGTTCCTCCTATCTCCTCGGAAATAGAGTGAGATGCATCTTCTCCTTTATACATCATATGACCTGTTGCTACCGCTTAAATAAATAATTCTTAAATATGGACACATGTTTTGCAGACATATAGGTAGAATGTTTGTTGTGTTTTTTATTAATTTGCAGTAAACCAGTATGTGTGATTCTTTTCTTTAAAAAAAAATTATTGTATTTTTTTTTTGCAGGGGTAGTGGGAATTGAACTCATAACCTTAGGCTTGCCAGGCAAGCACTTTTGCATCTGAGCTATATTTTCAGCCCATAAGTGGTGTTTTGTTTTTGTGAGACAGTGTCTTGCTGTACAGCTCAAGCTCACTTTGTAGCCCAGGCTGGCCTCAAAGTCACAACGACCCTCTTGCCTCAGCCTCCAGAGTGCTGGGATCAGAAGCGTGTGCCACCATGCCCGACCGGTATGTCTGATTCTTATAGTTCTCCTCTAACAAGTCTGTTATTTCATTTTTAGCACATGCTAACTCTCCTAAGACTGTATCCTCACCTCAATTCATTTCCTCAGGAACAGTCAGATGGCCCCGGATTTTTCGGGAGCAGACTACAGGACCACTCAGGAGATTCCAGTTATGATTTTCCCCAGCCAAGGTGTGTGCCGACTGAGCACAGAGAGCACATGTGGCCGTCCTCCGCGGTGCTCCAGGTCGCCTGGGGTGACCTCTCGCTGCTCCCCACCTTTGGAGATGCTAGTTTTCTTCCCTCTCTATTTTCTCCATTTTCCTTCTTTGAATGTGGCTGTAAAATGACTTCAACTTTCCATCTTATAGCTTGAACATCTTGACCTGTTGGTCCTAATAAACGAGTTATGAACCATGCTCTGCTGAAATGACTTCACTCCTCCCTTCACCCTGCTAAATTCCCTTGGTTGGTGATAAAACTCTGTATTGAAATGGACACATTTGGTCTCTGTTAAAGCTATTTATGGTGATTTCTCTGAGGCAAGCATTGTACTTAGGGCAACCAGATGGAGTCCCATCTTTTAGGGCCCATCTCATAATGTATTTTCTCAGTGTTCCAGGAGCTCCTTTGGGCCTGCAAATTATCCCCTCTTGCAAGGGTAGTTACATATTGTAGCTCCAGCCAGGAGAAGCTGAGCGTATACATATGGAGAGAGAAATTAACACAATGTGGAAAAGCCATCTTTAATTAAAAAAAATAGCATTTAACAAAATATCATTTGATTTCTCTTTGTCCACATTTTCAGTTTCCTCTCAAGAAATACCCTAAAGAGAGGCTGGCTACTCTCCAGAGGACACGGACATTTTTGCTCTTTGCTGTTTTGTTTTGGAAAAGTTACGAGTAGATGAGCTGCCTGAAGGCCTGGGTGCCCAGATATCCGTGCCTTTTGGCTTATTCTGAGACCAGTATTTCCAGCTGTTATAGAAATATATGTGGCAGTTTTCTCTATTTATTCTTCTGGTGGTTATTAATGAGTTCATTTCACCCTAGCCTTCTGGTGCACATTAGACTCTAAGGCTGCTATTGCGGCATAAATATCTGTTTAAAGAAAACATTTCTAAAGATCAATGTAGTTTTTAAAATAGACTTCATTGTTTAGCACAATTGTAAGTTTACAGCAAAATTAAGAGGAAGGGACAGAGATTTCTCGTGTACTCCCTGCTCCTCCATGAGTCGACTTCCCCACCTGAGTGATCTGTCCTTCACGGCTGAGGAATCCCCGAGGACACAGGACTATTATCCAAAGTCTGTAGTTTGCTTTAGGTCCTCTCATTGTTATGCTTCCCATAGGTCTGGACAGGTGTATATTGCAGTGTATAGAACATGGTGGTAAGATCAGTGGGTTTTATTTACATCTTTGAACGATCTAGATGATCAACTGCAGCTATGGTCTGTCTCTGTGTCATCTCCTGAAAGTTTTAACAGCTCCCTGCCCCCCATGCCCAACAGTGCAAGAGATCTACTGTTTTATTTATTTTTGGTTAGACCAACACTGAGAATGATGGCTCTAATAATACTGCTAAAACTGCATTTACTTTGTGAGAGTACAGACGAGTGCTTCGCATCAACTCCCAGGACGTGGGGAAGACCATCTTGATTACTGCACTCCTGACTGGGGGCCCAGCAGGGCGGGAGGGATGCGGCTGGCCAGGACCCTCCACTCCTCTTGATCCTGCCCACCCTCATTTCGCAGCTCCACAAGCAAACTGTGCAGTTACTAGTTCTACAAAGCCATATCCCCAGATAGTCAGATTTCACAGAGACAAGGTGATGTTTCTCTACTGTTTCCAGAAAATAATTTCTTTTTGGGAGTGATAGGAAAACGAGTCCTCAGAATTGTATGGCAACTTTCTTCTCACAAGCTGTGAAAAGTGTAAGCAGCAGAAGTAGGTTTAAAGAGAACACCTGTCTCTGTTTCTCCAGGGGAGAAGTTGGCGTGAAGACGTGACGACGTCCTGCTCTAAAGAGGCTTAGAGTCCTCAGTGCAATGTCTGGCACAAAGTAGACATTTACATACCTGCTAAATTAGAATTTCTGCAGTAAAATAATCTATGAGCCAGGAAATAAAACATAGTATTTTAAACATCAAGTTCCAGTAGAGGTTGTGGTAGGGATAAGACAAAATAATTAATGTCAGTGTGTACAAATATACTCAGAATTTTTTATACAGTTTGTAAAGATTGAATATTTATTAATTTTATTTTGCAATTGGATGCAATTTTCTTTTTTCCATATCTCGATCTTTTGAGGGTTTCCACTGCTTACTTTGGAACTGACTCCCATGTTTCCTATGTGAAAACATGACATATTTAAAAATTGTTTTGGAAGCTCTGATGCAGTCTTTTGGAATTCAGTTTTATGAAGTGAAATCTGCTTTTTGAAAAAACGTGCTCACTTGGAAAAAGTCTTCCTTGGAATGTAGGGTGTCTATGTACAGTGAGGGAACAATTCAAACAAGGTTGTTGTAATTTTCAAGTTAAACTCAGAGAAAGAGGGAATAATCTGAGCTGCTACTATGATAGAAAAAGAACTGTTTGGTGAGATCTTTATTTCAGAAAATAGGATTTGATAAAAATAAATTTTACTGAATTCAACACATTTACTAAACATTTACTTTGAACAGACACTGAGCTAAGTGGTAGAAACACAAAGATTGTAAGGGGCAGTGACTTTCAGCACATCACTTTAAGATAGACAAGCCTCAAAATGTGTCTTGAGAAACATCCTGGAGGGATTGTAAAGAGTTAACTTTGCAGTCCTGACTTTGTCCTGGAATTCTTCTCCCTGCCTGAGTTGTTAAAGTATATATCATTGGGGCCAAGAGCCTAACCTGGTCACATGGTGCAAGGTAAACAACTGTGGCCAGGCCTAAACATTCCAATCTATTACCACGGAAACCAAAAATGTGTATAAGGTGAGAACAAAGGCAGTTAAGGGCCACATTCTCTGATCAGGAATGGGGGGCAATGACCAGTCCAGTGGGTTCTAAATTAAACTTAATTAAAATTCCATTTGTTCTGAATGAGTTCTTTGATCTCCTGCAGAGTTTGACCTGATTTTTGATTTTTGCCGTAACAAGGTAATTTGGAAACATGTTGCCTTTTCCAGGAGCTCACAGCACTGATAGGTGGGGTAAATAATCCTACTGGGAAGATAATCTCCCTTGCTTTGGTGACCATTGTAATCTTAGTGTCTAGAGTAGTTTCTGGCACATAATAGGTGTTCAATTAACACTTTTAAATATCAGAGAATGGTAGATTATTATGTTATGTTGCAGGAAGATTCTGAAGTACTTGTTTGGTACTTGTTCCCACTAGCAGGGAAATCAGATGTTCATCTACCCAGTTTCTCCTATCGTTTGTAACAAATCATTAAAGATGCCCTTTTCAAAAAAATTTTTTGAGACAGTCTTGCCATGCAGTTTGTTTACTTATTTATTTGTCTTTTGGAGACTAGGTTTCCTTATGCAGTTCAGATTGGACTGCAACTCACTTTGTAGCTCAGGCTGGCCTCAAACACACATCAGTCCTCCTGCTTCAGTCTCTGGAGTGCTGGGATTATAGGTATGTGCCTCCACATCTGGCTTTTGCTATGTATTTTAGACTGGCCTTGAACTCACTATGTAGCCTAGGCTGACCTGAAAGTCTTTGAGGTCCTCCTGCCTCAGTGTCCTGAGTGTTGGGTTTATAGGTATAAGCTACTACACCTGGTCATTAAGTATACTTTGGAGCATGTGCATGTGTATTCATTCTTAAATATTATGACATAGGGCCAGGACATTATCAAACTATTGTCCTATGACTGGAATATTTTTTTCTTACGTAAACCATGCCTGTCATGCATCATCCATAATTTCTAGTGTTAGTGTTTTTAAGTTAAGAACTTTAAGGTTCAGATTGAGAATCTGAATTGAGAATTTAAAGATAATTAAAAAACATTTCAAATTTTGCAGTTTTGTAGTTTTTGCATGTTTATAGATATAAACCTCACATTCCTCACCAATTTGTTTGAATGAATTTACCTCTACCCAATGGTCATAAGTATGTTTCCAGCACGAACACAACTGGTTTCTGAACAGGGTACAGGTTCATGGGCAGGAAGAAGAGAACATGCACCGAGCAGTAGCCAGTTAGCTGGGAGTGGAGAAGAAGCTTTGTGGCTTAGCTCGAGCTTTGCCTGGGGTGGCTGCAGAGCTGTGGTATTAGTGATGTTCTACATGGTGTGACAGTGAGAAATGACACAGAGCTTCCACTGGGAAAGGTTGTGCAGTTCATACTTACGTTAAAGTTGTTTCAAGTGAATGTAAAATGAAGCACTTACTCAAGCTGGCTGAGATACTTTAGGAGTGTGTGTGTGTGTGTGTGTGTGTGTGTGTGTAGAGAAACAGAAGAGCATCAAAAATAGTTGACTTGGAGTCACAAAACCCAGATCCAAGACTCAGTTCTGCTGGTCACGCTGAGTGAGCTTGGGCTGCACTCAAACAATCTCTGTGCATCCTTCTGGCTGTCTGAGATGGACCTGGGCAGAGACAGACTCGGGCTCAGCCAGCGGCTGTCCAGAGCCATCACTGCTGGAAGAGGAGCGGTCAGGGAAGCACCATTTGCAGGGACTTCACTGCAGCAGTCAGCGCTCTCAGCAGCAAATGGTAGACACCGACTCGTGGTGACTAAGCAGGGGATGAGATGAGGAGGTAAGGCTCATCCTGTATGTGTGCTGGCTCCCCACAAGGCGCCAATGCTATGGGCTACACGTGTACTAACAAGCTGAAATTAAAAAAGGGCACGAGAGCAGCTGACGGAATCCTGGGAAGACTGCAGTGCTGAGCCAGAGGCAAAGTTGTCGGAATCAATATCCCCAAACTTGCATCAGAGAATTAGCCTTCAGCTGCCATGCGGACACAGATGTAAATATTCATGCTACTGTGCACCCTAAAATAACTTCAACCTGACTAGTGCTGACACTGCTGTGTGCATTGTCCTTGATGCACCGTGGCTCCCTGATGGCAGAGAGAGAGAGGGAGAGAGAGACAGAGAGACAGAGAGAGAGGGACAAAGAGAAAGAGAGACAGAGAGAGAGGGACAGAGAGAGAGAGAGGGAGAGAGGGAGACAGAGAGCGAGAGAGCCGTGTGTTCATTATTTCTGGCTTGAGCCCTGGATCTCTGGATCCAGTGTAATGGATCCCTTTTTGCTAAAGATTTACTTGCAACCCAGAACCCAGTTATGAACAGTGCTAACAGAGCAAGAACCTAGTATTTCAGCGTTCATAGCAAGCTCTTCAGGTAGGAATGCATCAAACATAGGAAGGGGCTTAAATTCTGAGAGTTAAAATGAATATCCAACGTCCACCCAGGCACAAAGCAGCCACTCTGAGGCCCCCATAAGGGCAGGAACACGGGGGAAGATGTGCCCTGAGTGAAGAGAAAGTGTCCAGAAAGTTGAGTGACGAAGACTTGCTTTAGGAGGCAACCAGGCACCCCTGAAACCCAAGGGGATTCTCACTCTGAGCGATGGCTCAGAGCCCTGTTTCCATTTGTTCCCAAGGTAAGGAGAACGTTTGCGGTGAGCGTCCAGGCTTCCATTTAGCGCTTTTCAGAGGTGGTGGGCGAGCACTTTGTGCACCTGCTGGGATGGGAATAGGAATAGACGTGTCCCTAATGGGATAATGGAACGGAGCTATAGTGCTTTAATTTCCCAATGTTAGCAGGGTTTAGGCAGCTGTGATTAACCTGACAAATCAAGGAGAGGGTGGTTTGGAGGGATCCAAACAGCTGAGCCAATCTGGCACTCTTCACTCTTGCGTCCTTGAGGGCCTCAGCAGACAATGGCTTAGCTCCTCTCTGGTCTGCGTTTGCTGTCAGGCTTCCAAGAATGGGCCCCAGCGATGCTGAGCGCCCGTGGTCAAGGCCAAGCTTTTTTGGCTGTGGTCCTCTTCTGTGCCTGGGGAGGCTGTTTCTAATCCTGTTGTGGAATAGGGTACAGGAGGGAAGATTTCATTCAGAGATAATCAGCCAGCAGTTATCACACCTAAGGTGGCCTTTAAATTATGAGCCATTTCTATATGTAGCAAATACTTATTGAACACCCACAGTGCCCAGGACACAGGGTGACAGTGGAGGGAGAGAGAGACCAGCACACGCCCTGGAGTCAGGGAGGTTTCAGGAAAGGACTAACATACGGCCCGGAGAACCCAGGGGAAGGGAACTCTTCATATGTAAAAGGAAAATGTTTCTGTTTTCTCTTGGGCTGCCCTGGGCTGTGAGGATTCTCCTTGCTGGGGAGTGGGTTAGGCTTCTGAGTAAGCTAACGAGGGCTGGACCTGCTTCCTGCTGGTTAGCCAGGTGGATGGTTCTCCCGAGCCACAGCTCAACCTCCTGCAACCCGCTGCAGGCAAATCTCAAATGTAGTTGTGAGAGCCAGATCTACTTGGGACAGCCAGGTTGGGAATCTTCTAACTGCCATTTAAGGTTGAAAATAGTACTCTTTGTGCTTCCCCTTTTGCCAGGCTGCCACCTTTGAGGCCTGTTTTGCCTTCTATAACCCCATGGAGAAGTTCAGGTGGTCAAAGAATTCTAATGAAGTCAAGTTCCTACTTCAACTGTTTCATATCTGGGACACTCCTTAAACAGAACAACCTTTTTCCCTCGGTTGTGCCAACTCTTTTATTGCAAAAACAAGAAAATTCGTCCCTGGATTTCTACTTTGGAAAGCAAATGCCTTAACATTCACTGAGACTGGTCCTGGGCATAGGCCTTGGGACACAGCGCAGAGCTTCCTTTTACAGGGAGAAGTCTAGATGGAACTTGTGGGCTTGGATGAGGAGGTCCTGACCCCGCCTGAAACAGGATGAGAGCACAGTGCTGTGTGCTATGAGACCCAGAGCTGCGGA
This sequence comes from Dinomys branickii, assembly GCA_004027595.1. NCBI lineage: Eukaryota > Metazoa > Chordata > Mammalia > Rodentia > Dinomyidae > Dinomys > Dinomys branickii. The sequence continues at coordinate 22,073 of PVLD010024226.1, forward strand.
CTCGCGATGTTCACAAGTGCCACCAGCACTCCTCTGGGGCCTTCCCGTGTGAGCCAGAGCATCAAGTCTGTGGAGAATTCTACGAAGTGGGTAACTGTTGCTACCATTCTCATATCTAGCTGCAAAACTGAGGTGCAGAAGGTAAGCACCTGCCCAGGTGCCATCCAGGTAGGTGGAGGAGTTGGGGTCAACCTCAAAACCTGGGCCTTCCATTACTCTGCATGCTGGTGGTGAGGGGCAGTGTTCTCCTGAGACTAGGGTGTACACAGTGTCCGGACAGTGACACTCTGCCGCCACAGGCCAGGGATTCTGTTCATCCTGACCCAGACTCAGCATGCTCAGTTTCTCTGTTAGCCATGCTGTGCAGAGGGGGCCAAGAGGAAGGTCCAGGGTGCCTCTCTCTCCTTCTGGCCAGCCCATTAGCCTTTGAATTCCTTGAGGTGAGCAGTGACTTCTTGTTCCACCTATAACCATGTAGCAGCCAGGGCAAGGTGTTGGCCATATGTGAAGGGGAGGGACTGAAATGCCCTTCCTGTGGTCTTACCTGCCTGTGGAGGGTGGCTGTTTAGGAATATTCGCAAAGAATAGTCTCATTCACAGATGTGACCACAAATCTAGCGTTTGGAGCATGATTGGTGATATTAACATTTTATGGTAATGATTTGGTGGAATTTGCAGCTTGCAAAAGAAGCGAAGAGTGCTCGTGTGCTTTCTTGTAGCAAGACCCATTGGTGCCACATTGGGTTGAGGACTCCAGGCTGCCCTGACATCCTTTCCTGTGGTGAAAGTGGGTGTGTGACAGGATGCCGTATTTCAAATACAGCAGTGGTGCTTACACAGGCAAGTGAATTTTCCCATCTTTCCTAATAAATGCCTGTTTTTTTTTGAAGAAAGGACCAATTATAGATCCTTCTAAAATTATCATTCTGAACAACTACAGATGGTAATTTTTTATAGTGCCGTCCACTGAGGTTTAAATTGATGGCTTCATGTTAAGTTTTTCACTTTCTGATACAAGTACTCTTCTGTTTTCCTTATTTCGCTGTTCTTTCTGTCTGTACTAGTCATGTGAGTCTGGGGCTGCAGCAGCCTTCTTGTCACAGTGAGGCAACCGATAAGAAGACTGAATAAATGCAACATTTGAAGAACGACAAGGCAGAAAGCAAAAGTTTGGGTCATTGACAACACGTTGGAAAATCTGCAATAGCTCTGAGTGTTTTAGTTCAGATTTCTCATCACGTACAAAATAAAGATTTAGCTCTTTATTTTGTGAATCAAGTTTTTTGTTAACTATGAGTGAATGCAATCTTGCTGACCGTGGTGGCATCTCCAGACCTTGACTTTAGAAAAATGCTGGTTTGAAATAAAAGCTAACAACAATCATGGCTTAATGTGTGGAATAACCTGCCAAAGAGGCATGTTTAAGAGATCTATTGCATACTGCTTTTCTAAAACGGGAATAAGGTGTTTCTCAATAATTCCACCAGGAAGGATTTAATCTAATGTGCAAGCAGTGTGCATTAAATGTTTGAGAATGATATCATGAGGTGACACTGTCTCCTCCTTGACTGATGAACAATTCCTAATCTGGAGAGAAAGAAATTTGTGACCACACCATTGCTCAGGAAAGGAAGAATTTTAGTTTTAAACCCCTGCTATTTATACAGGCAAAAATGTCTACCCATGGACAAGAGCGATTCATCCAGCTCCCAATGACTGGGGACTGGTAACCTCCGCCTCATCTGGGAGTTGTAAAAATACAAAATCTTGGATTGAATTAGTGACAGTTTTAGGGGTAGAGTACAGCAATCTTGGTCCTAACAAGCCCCTAGGTGATTCTAATGTAAGCTAAAGACTGAAAATCATCCCTTTTAATTGTTTTCCAAATTTTGGGCTAATTTCCAAATGCAGAGCTGGTGGCCACCACCCTACCTCCCCTGCCCCAGTTCCAGGGTTGTCAGCATCCTCTTGGTTTGCTTGTTGGTCTCCCAGTGACCATCTCCAGGGGACTGTTCTGAGACGGCAAATTACAGTGTCGGCATTCTGCTTTCTGAATCAATCTGCTGTGTAAGATGCAGGCTCTTCCTCCCAGGAGCCCTAGGTGAGCCACCAGCAGCACATTTCTGCATCCGAGTGAATCTATTTTACTGAGGGGAGCCTCTGTCTGAGGCAATTATCCTCTCTTAATTCATGTTTACTACATTAAGAAAATTCCAGACAATAACAAAGGTTATTTTTCTAGTTTAAAAAATTCGTCCTTTAAAAAGTAAGATTTGTTACCCATCAATAATCCAGAAGGTAAACAATCTTGCATCTGGGAAGTGGCTGTTGACTCTTAAGTAGACAAAGAGGATAATATAGCAAGTCTTTCTGGGCAGTTAGGAAGCTTTGCTGGCCTACACCTTTTACGAAGGGTTAGATCTACACCTAAACTCAACATACACTTAAACAGAGGTAAATAATAGTTCGGGGAGCTTTGTTTACCTATTTATATTAGAGCTATCAAAATGAGGACTTCCGGGAAGATGGCGACCGGGTAGGCAGCAGAGAGAGAACCTCCCAGAGGATTACCACCCAAACAATGAAATATAGCAATATGAAGACAGAAATGAGGACTTCCGGGAAGAAGACGACCAGCCGAGACAGCGAGTGCGGAGGGAAGAACGGCTTCAGCTCCTGAACCCGACAGAGAATGCGCTACTGGGACAAACTGCACCAAACAGGGCAGCGCTCCGGGATCCCGCTCAGAACCCCACCCCCGCAGCCAGCGCTGTGCGAACTGGAGCAACAGCGACTGGCCGGCGGGATTTCTGAGTCAGGGAAAATCTCCATCCAGGGAAAAACATCTGAAAGGCACTCCTGTCTGCACGATCACAGGGTGAGTTAAGTGCGCGCTCTAACCGGTTTTTCCTGAATCAGGAAGAAGCTCAGCCCAGCCAGAGACATCAAAGCAGCTTCAAGGACTGTGGGATCTCCCAGGTGGGAATACCTACTTAGGCGCCCCAACGGGTTTTGTGAGGGGGGAAGGAGCTCCACCCAGGGAGGAACACCTGAGTGGCCTATCTGCAAGAATCCTGGGGTGGCGAGCTGTTTATTCGCCCCAGCCAGGTCTTGGGGTAGGGAGTAGAAGTGGAAATCTCAGCAGACAACTTAAGGGACATTCTCCCAAAGGGAAGTGACCATTGGAGCAGCCTCTGCAGCAGACCTTTGCCTGCTGAACTGTCTGTGGAATTTATTGCTCCACATTTTCAATCTGATACCCAAAAATGGGAAAACAGAGGAACAAAACGCAGTCTCAAAACTCAACCCCACCCAGAACAAGTTTTGAATGTGAAGATACAGGGGAACAAGGAAGCCTCATAACTTCAAGTTATGAAACGATTGCATCCGAAATAAAACAACTCCAACAGGCCATGAAAGAGCTCAAAGCAGAAATAACCCACATACCCGCAATGATTTCTCAGACAAAAAACGAGCTGAAAACAATGATGGAAGAAATGTTCCATTCACACAGACAAGAAATAGGAAAAATACTGGAAGAAAATAGGAAACAAATGGAAACGTTACAAGAGCAATTTAAGAATGAATTACCAATAATGAAACAGGTCCAAAGAGAATGCCAGGTTTTGAAAACTAACACTGAAAGCATGAAAAACCGTTTAAATGAAACCGAAGAAAGAATTTCAGAACTTGAAGACAGCATGGCAGCTTATGAGTGTGAAAGGAAGAATCTCATGATATCATCAAAGACACAAGAAAAGTCAATCCAACAGCTGCAA
>PVLD010024227.1:0-25849 GCA_004027595.1 Dinomys branickii
TTTCCCACGTCTCGCCCCGGCAGCCTGGTCCGCCCTACCACATCTCCCCCGGCATCTCAGAGAAATACGCCCAGTTTAAACTTCCCAGCCGAGGTTCCGGCATTCACGCTCACCAAGTCTGTCTCGAGCTGGTGGTGTTTATTAAGGAGGTTCGCTCCCTTGCTGCTCACCCGGTCGCCATCTTCCCCGGATCTCCTGTACTCAGTTTAATAACAAGGGAGGCATTAAAGGTCTTGGCTAGATTCATTTCAGTGAAGGTTGATAGATTTTGTATTAGTGTGGGAACTAGAAATAGAAAGTGACAAGTCTTTTAAGGATTTTTGTTTTGGAGGGTAGGGTTGAAGGAACAATATTTTCAGATTGAAGACATTCAGATGCTTTAGAGAAAGAGGTAGGAAAGAAGAAAGAGAGATGAAAGGTGCAGAGCACTGCAAGGAAGGGTTAGGGATTGATCCTAATGCAGGGTAGTCTTAGGAGGTAACCATTGTCAGAAACCTAAGCCAGGCCAGCAGACATAAAGGATACCCATTATCAGTAACAGAGTGTTACAGCAACAATCAAAAATCGGGTCGAACTCTGCAGGAGATCAAAGAACTCATTCAGAACAAATGGAGTTTTAATTAATTTTAATTTAGAATCAATTGGACCAGTCACTGCCCTCCATTCCCGATCAGAGAATGTGGCCCTTAACTGCCTTTGTTCTCAACTTATATACATTTTTTGTTTCCATGGTAATAGACTGGAATGTTTAGGCTTGGCCACAGTTGTTTACCTTGCACCATGTGACCAGGTTAGGCTCTGGCCACAATGATATATACTTTAACAACTCAGGCAAGGAGAAGAATTCCAGCACAAAGTCAGGACTGCAAAGTTAACTCTTTATAGCCCCTCTAGGATGTTTCTCAAGATACATTTTGAGGCTTGTCTATCTTAAAATGATGTGCTAAAAGTCACCACCCCTTACAAGAGCTGGGTGCAGGCCTGAACGCCAGTCCCTTCTTTCAGGACTTTCTGAGATCTGTAGTTCTAGGCTAGATTCTCGGGTATGATCAGGTACTGGGATACAGTAACCTGAATGGGGGTACAAGGTGAAGGGAACAGTCCAGGAGGACAAACCAGAATTTATGTGGTACAAAAATTGAGGATGGTCCAGAAGCCTGGGTCCTGTCTGAGTCCTACAGTGTCAGGCTGGATGTCTTGAAATTCCTTGTGCCTTGGATCAGGGTTGATACTAGAACCTTCTGAGTTGACTTTGGTGGTAACTATGGACAGGTAAAGTAGATAGATTTGGATCTTGTTGGCTACTTTTCTAGACACTACTTTCCCAACCTTTCAGACTCAGGAAGCACATGAGGTAGAGTATGCTTCAAGAAAATTAGGTTTAAAGTTTTCCCAAAATGCATCATACTGTGCTTCCCTTATCCTCTTTTTGTTTTCCTCTTCTTTTGCTCAATCCCCTTCATCTTTTTTTCTTTTCTTGATCTATTTGTTGTTTGTACACCACTGAACAGTCAATCATTTATGTGATATAAATTTATCCCAAAAGAAATATGGAGAACATAGATTTTGTTGCAAAAGTTCATTAGTTTTGCTCTGGCGTTGACTGAAGTTGGAATTTCTGAGAACATTTGAGGCCTGAATCCTGTGTTTAGTGCACATGGAGTCCTTTTGTGTATATTAGGTTTTCTTGGCCTTGTACACTGCATCCGCATCAGAACATGATGTGCTATGGGAGCTGAAATCTACTGGCTGTCTGATTGGTGATGCTGAGTTCGTAGAATTTCAGGTGAAGAGAAAGGCATCATACTGTCATAAATGTTCTCTTGCTAAGAGTAAATTTCATCTAAAAATCCCTTTTTAGACAGAGCCTATTCAGTTCTCAGACTAGATGTCATGTATAGGACCATTCCTACGTGCCAGTGTTGACATGGAGAGTCAGCTGTCAGGAACTTGTAACCTGAAGTCTGGTGCTTTTTCTTCTGCTTATTTCTGCAAATAAAATTTTATTGGAACACAGCGATGCTCATTTGTTCATATAATGTCTATGGCTATTTTTGTGCTACAGTGGTAGCATGGAGTAATAATTGCTATAGGTATTATACGGCCACCAAAATAAAAAATAAAACTGCCATCTGGTCCAAATCTTTCTGCTACATTAAGTGCTGGGCAGGGATGCCATATACGGCTGCTTAGGCTGTGTATGGCACGTGAATGGTTTTCCTGAAGTTGTGCAGTGTGGTGGTCCTGACATTAAATATGCATATAGGGCAGAGACTGGACATTTTTTCTTGCAGGTGAAAGGATAAAATACCTGGGGCTTGTTTTAAATACTACAGCAAAACAAAATGTGACAAAACAAAGTAAGCCAGCCATGATGGTGCATGCCTGTAATTTAGTACTCTGGGAGAACAGGGCAGGAGGATTTTGTGTTTGAGTCCAGCCTAGATAACGTAATGACTTAGGACACCCATGTGTCTAAATGAAAAATAAAAAATGGCTGCAGATATAGCCAAGTGCAAAGGGCATGAGTTCAGTCCTCAGTATCGCAAAAACAAAGCAAAATAAAAAAACACGACTTGTTGGGTGAAACACAAATGGTGGGATGCTGGTGACTGTTGATCTGGGTGACGAGGTTTATTATATAATCTCTATTTTTACATAGGATTGAGACCTTTTCAATAAAAAGGCACAATAACAAGCAATGTATGAATTAGTGTTGTATAGAGACAAAGCCAAGATGAGACTGAGATGAAATGACCCTGAGGTCAGTAGATGATAGAAATTAGGGGAAGAGGAGGCATAGAGACAGATGGCAGAGACTCTAAGGAGAGGGTGTGTGGGGACTGATGGACTCTTACCTGTCTGCTACATATGTGAAGATCTAATATGATATGTTCCTTTGTTCCCAAACTACTACATTCTTCAGAAGCATGTTTGTCATAATCTTCTCAAATACAGTCAGGCAGATGAGCCGGGGTTTGAGAATCAGTGTTTAGATTTGGGCACTGCTCTGTGGAGGAAAATGGGCTCATTTTTCACACTGTCCTCTCCTTTCCCTTATATATTGCATTTAAATCCAAGTTCAGCTAGGACTAAACTTTTTATTTAGTTCGGTCTTAGGTGGTTTTTATTTTAATTTTTGTACTTGATGAGTTATGTCCTTGCCATTTTTCACGGACGTCGGGGGGACCTACATCACAATGACTTTAGGTCCGTGATGATGACAGTGATGCTTTCCAGTTTTATGAAGTTATACTCTCTCATTGAAAATGTATTTCTCTTCTTTAATGCTGGACTTTGGTGTGCAATCCTAAGGAAAGAAGATTCAAAGCAGGATTGTGGCTCACACAATCCCTGAAACAGATATATCTGGCCCCAGCTTGCTTCCTGAAGAATTATAAACTTGCTGCTCCAGTAGATGTACACAGGTGATCTTTGGTGTTTTAATTCTCTTCCTCCTTCTCTTTTTGAATCGTGATCAGTGAAGTCTTATTAGGACCAAGGCACAGTTTAGGGGGTTAGGTGCAAAAATAAAATAAGGCCAGGAGGAAATATAGCTGAATACAGGAAGAGCCACATGCAGAGCTACTCAGAGAAACTCTACTAAAATCACAGGTAGCTGGAAGAAAGGGAGGGCAGACATCCTGAAGCCAAAATCAATCTGAAATAAGAGACTCATACATTAAAAAAATGGAAATAGGATTTAATAAAATGACCACCCAGCCCACAGGGCTGCTAGTGGGTCTCCTGACCATGGGTGGAACAGGACTGTCATACTAAGAAGTTTAAAAGAAGAAAAGGAAAAAAAACTGATAGACTAAAACCATGTGGCTAAATCAAGACACACAGGCTAGACTTGGAATATAAAGTCCCCTGCCTCTTTTGCCTTCTTCCAAACAGAGGACACTGCAGCCCAGCAGTAAATTCCACCAGCACACACAGGAGTGAGTGAACTGCTCCCTCCATGATAACCAGCCAGCTTCTTTTCTTCTTTCCTTTCCTTTCCTTTCCTTTCCTTTCCTTTCCTTTCCTTTCCTTTCCTTTCCTTTCCTTTCCTTTCCTTTCCTTTTCTTTCTTTTCTCCTTTCTTTTCTTTTCATTCTGTTCTATTCTCTCTCTCTTTTTCTTTTCTTTCCCTTCCTTTCATGCACCAGAGTGCTAACTGGAACCTCTAGGGATAGGATTAAAGACTGCAGGGTGTGTGGTGAATGAAACAGTGTCAACCCTCTATGATCAGTGGCTAGAGGGACATAGGGATTTCAACAGCCTTATACTGTGGGACTGAGCAGCCTGGGTTTGTTCCCATTCCAATGGAAGGAACAAGAAGCAATGCCTCAGCACCCCACCCCCTTTTGCCTGGCGACAAGAGGTTATAGACTGCAGCAGAGGTGGGTGGCTGTGCTAGCAGAGGTGCCAGTGAAAGCACAGAGTGGAACGGCATGACTCTACTCCTACCCTGCTACTGATAGCTAGAGGGACTTCAGTGGCACTGCCCTTGCACAGCAATGAGTGGGAGATTAGCACTTTCCCCTCGGGAGGGGAGTAAGAATTGGGACTGAGAAGCCTGGAATGGTGCCTGCTGGAGCAGAGGGTCAACTCACATCACAGCACACTACCCCACCCTGCAACAAGTGACCTGAGGAGACAGAGACTTGCCAGTAGGAGTGCAGGAGGCTTTGCAAGGACCAGGAGGACCCAACTATACAGGGAAAGGGGGCAACCCCTTGTCTGTCTGAGGGCAACACAGCAACTGCGAAAGACCAGAGAGAAACAGGGTAAGGAGTGGGAGGGCCACTTAAGGACATACAGAAAGTACTGGCTGAAGACTCTGACCCCAGTTCATCATATCTTAAGGTTAAGATTAACCCCACATCGAGCACAAACTGTACCGCAGGTTTGGCAGGATTGCCGAGTAGCTTTGGGCTGTAGTGGACTCTAGAAGAACTTTATTTTTCATTATATTTTATTTTACTTTTCTTCTTTCTGTGCTGGTTTGTTTCATTCCCCTCCTTTTTAGAACTTTTACTTATATTTTTGTTCTAATCTATTTGTCATATTTCTCCTTTTTCTCAATAATCTCTCTTGAGTTAATCATATTTTCATTTGAGTGAATATTCTCTCTACTCTTTCTCATTAGCTCCAATAATCCTTTGCTTACACCTTCATTCTTTTTCCTCTGCCCTCTTCACTAGTTTCCCAAAGCTTGTGTGGTCATCCTTTGGCCTCCAGACTTACTTCTACCATATTTCTCTCCATTTACCTGTTCTATCTCGTATCTCTCTTAAATTCCCCACCACAAGGTAAAACCACTCTACCAAGGGGAAGTACTTTGCACACAAGCTCCCAATTTATGTTGGGTTCTTGTATACAACTATGTTCCTATGGCTTCTCCTGTAGCTGAAGGTACCAAATTAATAGATACTATAGTTTATCAGTTTCTAAACTGTGCTCTATTCTACAGTTATTCCTAATTATACTACTTTATCTAGGAGGTCATGTTGTAATCAGTTGTATAACTGGGGTAATAACCATCACAACAGCCCAGTAACAAAGGACTGGGGACTGAGTAAAAAAGATACCAACTTCTCACCCTTAATAAATAGGGAACATAGGATCATGGGACACATACAAACTGAAGAACATCTGACACATATAAGACACCCCTGAAGAGCAGACATTTCCTAGGCAGGACTTGATACTAATTATAAAGCTATCCACTGTAAAAACTTATAAGAATCAACACAGCAAACACAATAAAAATTTTAAAAACAGAAAATGACAAGACATTGAAGCAAAATGCAAGCCCAGACCTCCAGCTCACCAACCCACCCAAAACAGGTCCAGGAGACAATGAGATAGAGGAAAATGGAAGATGCACACCTGAAATTTCTGCAGTAATAGCAACTGAAGTAAAGAAACAAATTCATGAAGCTATAGAGTAAGTCTGATCAGAACAAACCTCTTAGATATAAAAAGAGATGACAACCGTAATGAAGGACTTGCTCACCAATCTAGAGCAGACATATATTAAAAAATAGAGGAGAAAATCAAAATGATGGAAATAATGAATGCTCAACATAGGAAAAAATGGAATGCATGAAACAGATTCAAACATATATCCAGGAAATTAAAAATTCTATTGAAAATTTGCAGAACTGCATGAATGAAAGTGAAGATAGACTATGAGACCTAGAAGACAGGATCATGGCTAGTGATTATGAAAGGAAAGATCTCTTCAAAATGACAAGGGACCAGGAAAAACAATTTAACAGGTACAAGATGATGGGAAGAAAAACAATGTAAGATTGATTGACATCAATTAAAAAGTGGGAGTCAGCACAAATCACATAAAAAGACTATTTGTGGAAGTGATAGTAGAAAACTTACCAAGCATGGAAAAAGATTCTGGCATACAGATTGGTGAGGCATATATAAATTAGCTACAACTGAAATAAATCTATACCCAGACATATAATAATCAAGATTCTAGAAATTCAGCGCAAGAAAAGAATATTAAAAGCTGTCAGAGAAAAGAAACAGATCACTTTAGAGGAAAACCCATTAGAACCATGGCAGACTTCTCAACACAAACCCTCAAATCAGGAAGAGCTTGAAGTGAGGCATTCAAGCCTTAAAAAACAATCTTCAACCTAGACTGATGTACCCGGCAAAATTATCTTTCAAAATTAACGGAGAAATAAGATACTTCCATGATAAAGAACGACTGAACAAATTCCTGAGCACGAAACCAACTCTACAAAATATAGGGAAAGATATTCTAGAAAAAGATAAAAATGACCATAATTCCAAGACACCAATAGAAAGCAACCACCAAGCAGGGCAAGCAATTAAACAGAAGGGAATGACAGGAAACCCAAAACAGGAAAATAATATGATGAAATAGGAAAATACATATCAATGTAAATGACCTTAAATCACCAATCAAGAGAAAGTGACTGGCAGAATGGATTAAGAAACAAGGTAAAACAATATGCTGTATACAAGACACATTTAGCTCAACAAGAAATTCATAGATTGAAAGTCCAAGGATGGAAAAAAAAATACTCCAGGTGACAGAACCCGGAAAAAAAGCAGGAGCAGTTATTCTATTTGCTGTGAAGGTGAACTTCAAGCCAAGACTAATAAAGAATGACAAAGGTCACTATATACTTGTTAGGGGAAAACTTCAAGAAAAGAAGAGATAGGACTCCAGGTCACCAGAGCCATCTCAGCTGCTGCTGCAGAGCCAAGTTTCAAGGAGATCAAGGCAGTCCCCTCCAGGAACCGAAAATGCCAAAGCCAATCAATGTTCGGGTTACCACCATGGATGCAGAGCTGGAGTTTGCCATCCAGCCAAAAACCACTGGAAAGCAGCATTTTGATCAGGTGGTTAAGACTATTGGCCTCTGAGAAGTGTGGTACTTTGGCCTCCAGTATGTGGACCATAAAGGATTTCCTACCTGGTTGAAACTTGATAACAAGGTGTCTGCCCAGGAGGTCAGGAAGGAGAACCCTCTCCAGTTCAAGTTCTAGGCCAAGTTCTATCCTGAAGACGTGTCTGAGGAGCTCATCCAGGACATCACGCAGAAGCTGTTCTTCCTCCAGGTGAAGGAGGGGATTCTTAGTGATGAGATCTACTACACCCCTGAGACAGCCGTGCTCCTGGGGTCCTGCGCCATGCAGGCGAAGTTAGGAGACTACAACAAGGAAGTGCACAAGTCCAGGCACCTCAGCATGGAGCATCCAATCCCACAGAGAGTTGTGGACCAGCTCAAACTCACAAGGGACCGGTGGGAGGATGGGATCCAGGTGTGGCACATAGAACACCATGGGATGCTCAAAGATAATGCTATACTGGAATACCTAAAGATTGCTCACCATTCCTATTCAGTATAGTTCTGGAAACATTAACCAGAGCAATTAAATAAGGGAAAGAAAGAAAAAGAATAAGGATAGGAAAGGAAGAAGTGAAATTATCATTATTTGCAAATGACATGATATTCTGCATAGAAGACCCTAAAAAGTCACTGAAAGACTTCTAGATTTAATAACAAATGAAGTAGTAGTGTAGTTTGATACAAAGTCAACACTCAAATATCAATAGGCTTCCTGTACACAAATAACAAACTCACTGTGGGAGAAATTAGGGAAACAATACCTTTCCCAATAGCATAACACAATTAAATATGTAGGAAGCAACTTACCAAAGGAAGTACGCAATCTCCACATTGAAAACTGCAGAACTCTGAAAAAGGAGATTGAAGAGGCTATCGGAAAGTGGAGAGATATCCTTTGCTTTTGGGTAGGAACAACCAACACAGTGGAAATGGCCATACTGGGTTGGGGATATAGCTCAGTGGAATAAGTGCCTGTCTGGCAAATGCAAGGTTCTGAGTTCAACCCCTGGTACCGCAAAAGAAAAAAAAAAAGAAAAGAAAAGAAAAATGGCCATACTCCTAAAATTGTTATACAGATTTAATGGACTCCCAAGCAAAAGACAGCCTCTTTAATAAATGGTGCTGGAAAAGCTGACTTTCTATGTGCCCAAGAATAATACTAGATCCATGTCTATCACCATGCACTAAACTAAAATCAAAATGGATCAAAGACAAAATAAGTAGAACTCTTGAAGACATAGGTGTAGGCAGAGACTTCATGAGCAAAGCCCAGACTGCATGAGAAATACTACAAAGATTCAACAACTGGGATTTTGTTAAAACTTATGCACAGTAAAGGGAATCACCAACAGAGTGAAAGACAACACACAGAGTAAGAAAGAACTTTAGCTGGTTGTTCCTCAGACAAAGGACTAATGTCTAGAACATATAAAGAACTGAAAATAATTGGATCCCTTAAATTCAAAGACCTATGCCGAAAATGAGCATCTGAGAGGAACACACACATCTTAGATGAAGAAGAACAAATAGCAAATAAATACATTAAAAAATTATTCAAGATCACTGTTCATTTGAGAGATGCAAATTAAAACAACACTGAGATTCCATCTCCAGAAAGAATGGCTATTAGCAAAAAATCAACCAATCAAAAATTGTGGTGGTGCTATATGCCCATCAACTGATGAATGGATAAAAAAGATGTGTCTTTATATAATGGAGTAGTACTCTGCCATAAAGGATAAACTTGAGACATTTATTGGTAAATAGATGGACCTTAAGACCACATTCTTAAGTGAAATAAATCAGACACAAATGTAAATATTACATTGTCTCACTGGTATGAGAGACTGAAAGTGTAAATAAGAATCAAATGGTACAAGAGATATAATGAAATAGGAAAAATTGTTCGAAAGAAAGGGGAATGGGATGGGGAGGGAGAAAAGAAGGAAGGGAAGAGAAAAAATGAGAAAACAAGGTAAAAAAGAAACAGCTTGAAAATAAGGAGTGGAAGAAGAGTTAAAGGGAGGAGAAGGGAACTGGGACAAAAAGACAAATCAGGGTATATCATGTACAGGTACAAATTCCCTATGGTGAATAAACCATACCAATAAACTTAGTCAAATTTTAAAAAGTTAAGTAAGGCTAATTCTGCCCTTTGGGAATGGATGGAACAAGAGAACAAGCCAATGAAGACTTGGGTGGTAATTTCAGAGAGGGTAGCAAGAGAGAGGTGTTCGGGAGGGGTGGGAGCAGCTAGAGAATGATAGAAATAATTACAATGAAGGCTGACAATTGTTGAGCATATACTTGGCAGGCACTTTGCTATGTGTTCTGTGCCCCGATCGCATCTAACCCACGCAGCAGGTACGCAAGACATACAGAGTTTGCATCTCTATCACTAGGAATCTGTGAGTCCAAAGGCTGATGAGGGCACACTGGGGCGTCAGAACAGGGTCAGAGTCATTCTGTGGAATGCACTGCGGATGCCCAGAGTACCAGGAACACAAGAGCAGGGGCTCAGAGACGTAACAATGTAATGCGGACCAGCTTTTTATTCTCATACAGTACTGGTAAGCACGAGGTCGGAAAGCTAGTCTCATTCCCAGAGTATAAGAGAATGTCTCCAAGCACGGACTGTTAGTTATAACATCCATTTTGACCTCTTAGAGACATAAACCAAAGTTATACAAAACTCAAGTAGATTAAACAATTCCAATATGTATTATTAATACATATGCTTAATATTCATGTTTGTCCATGTTCATACTATGTGGATGCCTCATATCCATGTTTATTGTGGTATGGTTTACACAGGCTGGTTATGTGTGTGTGTGTATCTATATCTATATAGATATATACATACATATAGATATAGATATAGATATATACACACACATAACATATATATGCAATATCTATAACATATATTAACAATATATAATAACATATATATAACATATAACACATACACACACACACACACACACACATATATATATAATATCCAGTTCAGCCATAAATAAGAATGAAATCATTTTTAGGAGAATGTTTGGAACTGTAGATCATCACATGAAGTGAAATAAGCCAAACTAGAAAAGATCAATATTGCACATTTTCCTTCACTTGTGGAATCTAGGCAGAAAAGACAACATGCAAACAGAAGGGAGATTATTACACAAGATGAACAGGATCACAGGGAGGGAGAGGGCAAGGGAAGGGAGAGGGAGAGGATCAAAGTGCATCATGGATGTGTATATAAATGTCACAGTGTGATTCAGTATTCAGTGTAATTAATGTCCACTAATAAATAATAAAATGTGAATAACAGTGAAATAGCTATGTAGTCATTTGGCAAAATAACACTGGCTCTTTAGAGCACACCATTAACCAAATTAATATAAGGATAGCTTTAAATTTTCAATATGGAAAAATAAAATGTTAGAAGTGCTATAAAGATAGACCCATGTGCAACTGTGTGGCACCACTATGAAAAACAACAGACAAATGAACAGTTGGGAGAAGTTATCTCCAGCAGCTCTTATTGCGTGTAACTAATGGAAGAGCTCAGATTGGTATGTACAGTCTAGTGGATATTAACAACGTGAATGTCATAGCAAGTAACTTTTAGTCTATAATTGCAGACAAGCCTAAGAACACTTCAATTTATTTCAAAATATGACATATGTACAAATGAATGAGATAGATTTGAAAGATTTACTTACCTTTCTTTCTGGGTAAGTATTAACTGCACCTTCAAGTGAGCCATCAGGGGATCTGTTTCTGTATTTTTCTGCAGTGAACATCATGCCATACCCTACCCAGAGAATAACATTTTGTTGATTGGTTTATATATGTTTAAGAGAATAATATGGTATGTTATCTCTCTGACAAAAGGTGCCTATTAAATATAGATTTTCAGTAAAGTGGAGAGAACATCAGCCCAGCTCTCAGGAGCAGTTACAGCTACTTGTGACCCCAGCCCTGGCCCGATAACCTTCTTCTTAGGTACCTTGTAGGCTCTGTGTAGACATACTTGGGTCCAGGTATCCACTCTGTTACTTAGGATGGGACTCAGTGAGTTACTGAGCCTCTGAGGTAGCCCCAGCCCAGAGGTCCACCAAAGGCCATAAAGAGGAACTCTAGATTTGTAAGGACCAGGTGATAAAAACTGCATACAAGTTATCAATCAACATGAGTGACTTACATGTTGCGCCCAGGACAAGAACAGAGGAACTTGTACATAGCTGTTGCATTCTGACACCAGTTTTAAGGGAGAAAAGGATGCTGTGCCTTTTCCCAGGATATGGATTGATAAAAGATAGATAATTTATACATATATGTTTTTGGAATAGCATATGGTTAAACAAACATTGAACAAAAATCCCATACTGTAAAATCTTCTGAGTATTAAGGGGAGTTCTTCCCACCCAAATCTAGGCATGTCGAGTTGAAGAAGAGCAGGGCTAAAAATACTCTGGCTGCATCTGGCACATGGGGGTCCCTTGGGGTTTGTTTCATTTGAGCATGTTCCCGTTGGAATGACTTTGAGCATGGATTTTTCTCCCCAGGATGTGAAACCTCAAATAAATTCTTCTTACCATTAGGATTTTAAAATTTATTTTAAGAAAATTTCCTCTAGGTTCATAAATTCCAATAGGCCACACAAATCTCACACACACACACACACACACACACACACACACACACACACACGTGCACACAATAGATAAAATTTACATATATGTAATGTGAATCAAAACGTTCATAAAGACATTTTTATAAGAGATTTAGGAAGTAAGTGAAGGTGGGGACCATTAGTTTTATTTGCTTCTGAATGCCGTTTAATGGATAAATTAAGGGATGTGGAAAATTTCGATATTAATTAATTTTTGTGCTTTAAACTAAGTGCAAAAAAGAACAAGAGAGATGAAAATATATAATAAGAAATCCACTTCAACTCTCAAATTAGAAGAACCATGAAATCTTGACAGTGATGGAGAATTCACTTCATGCAAAATGACACTATTTGGGTTTGAATATTATTCCCATTTTCCCTAGTTATCTGGTTTTATATAGCACCAATAGATGCAAACTAAGTTAATTTTCAGCAATACCTTCTGGGTTAAGTGTGGTCCCACGGAGTTTGAAAACAAAGCCAGATTAAAAACTATTGGTTTGAGTATCTTTATCTAAAAATGGTCTCTCTCAGACACTGCAGATGAGTGAGGTTATTTCTGTGTGGAGCAGGATGCATATGGAACTAGTTTGTCAGGGCCCAGGCTGCCGTCACCCTGTCCTTCGCAGGGCTGAGTATGTGGGGCAGCAAGGGTGTGGATCTTGGAGGTAGTGGGAGCTAAGGGGCTGACCAGTCCATAGGCCTGTATTGGGGATTACGAGGAAGGACTGGATATGTGGGAGTGGCCCTTTGATAGACAGTCTCCTCTTCTTCCTCTTCCTCCTTTTCCCCCTCCTCCCCCTCCCCCTCCTTTTAAAGTTAGTGTTAGTAATACAGAAAAATAAGTTTCATTTTGGGAATTTGGTCCTTGCATTTAACATACCTCGATCATTTACAATCCCATTATCTGACCATCTTCTGAAGTCTACCTTCTAGTTTCCTAGCATCTCAGGTGGAAAGTCCACCATGCGGTGATAAGGAAGTCACACTTGATTCTGGAGAAGAAGTGGCAGCTGATAACAGCTCTCAAATGGTGGGAATGATATGGTGGAAAGAGGAGAGAGACAGGTATCAGTGGTAGAGTCGAATTTTCTTTCCTGTGTGGTTGGTTAGGGAACTTAGAAAGGCTCCATAGTGGGGTCATAAAGGGAGCCCAACTCACTGTGCAGTTCTAAGTGCTGGATAACTTAGTGTGTTAATGGATAACTTACACACTTTCTGATTTTGCAACAGCAAGCAGAAACACTGCAAACATCTCCCGGGATTTGGAGGCAGATTTATTTTACATCTGTGGGCACCGATCTGGATCATTCCCAAAATATTAGGCCATGATCCTTGGTAGTTTGGGGCCTCCGTGGGATAAGCGAGCAGGAAGTGTAGAAGCAGAGTACTTGGTGGTTGTTTGGTTCTTCTAACGTGCATCATAGTGACCAGCTGTTTCTAGCAGACAGATGTAACAAGAAATTCAACAGGAACTAGCTTAGGGGGGCATTTTCTGCTACATTTTGACCCTTTTTATGTGTCAGAGGGAGGCTGAGGGGTTGAATCAACCATCTCAGCTTTTCCTTTGGGAGCATCCAAAACTAAAGTTGTGAGCTGGAACTGACCTTGTTAAGCATTTATTTCTGCCCTTTCATTTTCAGAAGAGGACGTTGAGACCCGTAGAGATGAGGAGACGTGTCTGAGACTCCAGCTTGTTCTCGGGTTCCTGTCTGGCTCTCTGGTGGAAGGACTCAAATTCAGCCACCGGCTCCGTTACCCTGTCTTCAATACTGCTTCATCGTAATTTTGGGTGATCTGGGAAAATGGGTCCAGTGCTTGGCCTACTGGGTTCTTTTTAAAACTTTCTTTCTCACATGAGTTTGTCTTTCACCCTGTCTCAGATACTCATTTTTAAATGAGTACTGTACCTGTTTGCAGCGCATGATGGTTACATTCCTCGTAAGGAGTTGTACATGTGTATAATACATCTTAATTCTGTTTTCCTCCCCTGATCCTCCTCCTCCTCCTCTATCTAATGATCCCCCTCCCATCTGAGAAAGACTGAGTTCTCCACTTCCTATTATCTATCTTTTCTTTTGCTCTTTATTTACGTTCTGGGCTTCTTATAAAGAGGAACCATGTGACACTTAAGCTTGTGTGTCTGATTTATTTCACTTAACGTTATGGTCTCACTGTGGCAGAGTAGCACTCCACTGTGTGTAAATGCTGCTCTTTCTTTACTCACTCACCTGTGGCCGGATGTACAGGCTGCTCCCAAGGTTCAGCTACCGCCAATTGTGCTGCTGTAAACACAGCAGCATCATTCTTACAGCGTATGCAAGATAGCGTCTATTATGGCTTGTGTTTATACAAGCCTCGTGTGGTCATAGGTGGGGATTTTTCAGAGGTGGCTGGATCTAGAATGTGTGACCCCGGGGTTGATTCACGGTGCAGTGCTGGGGTCAAGGCACCAGGATTCGGGGTGTGAGTGCTACCCGCCCTAAGCAGCCTGGATAAGACACGAGGGACAGAAATCACTGGAGCAGTCCCTTGTTTGCTTTGCCACCTTCTGCCCTCTACAAACCGTTTCTCCTCTGGGATGCATGTGTGCCACACCACCCTGCCTGGGAGCCAGCTGGTTATGGAGTGAGACCTCTGCAAACTGTAGCTAAATAAGTCTTTCCTTCTCTAACTGTGGGTGTGGGGTGTTCTGTCTCAGCAAGGAGAGAAGCAATTAACACAGGATCATTTTCCATCACCGCGTCCCCTTTATAGTCTCAGTGTCAACAGTTTAGTCTTTGAACTCTGTCTTCTATTTTTCTGGCACATTCCTTTTAGTCTCCTAATCCCACCAGTGCGTCAGTCTGGGCTGTAAATGCATCGGCCTGATCGCCCCTCTGTCTCTTTCAGGCCCCCTTTTCCTTTCTCGTCACAGAGTCCGCTGCTCATAGGGTATGGGCTCATCTGTCTGTTTTCTTTTTCTGTTATCTTCTTGCTAACTGACAAGTTATACGCGCTTGGTGGGTTAATGTCTGTCCTTTTCATGGACTGTAATCCCCACAAGGGCAAACACCTCTTCTCTCTGCTCCTTGCTGTAGCTCAAGAGTCTAGAATATGCTTGGTATACGGTAGGTTTTCAATAAATATCAGTTAGACGAACGAAAAAATAAGTCAGGGAAGGTGGGAGTACCTTTCTGAGGGATTAAATTATAGCTTTTGCCGTGGAGAAGTTGGACACATGGTCCTGTTTTGGTTAATTCTAATGCTAAGTTGTCTGTATTTCCCTTCACCACCCCACAGGAGAGCACGCTTTTGAGGAGCAGCCTTACGTCTCCCTGAGGAACTCATTATGAAGAAGGCTGCTGTCTTTGCCCTTTATGGTATGTAGAGATAAGAGGGAAAGGAAGGAAAGGGAACTCAGTGAGGGCGAATCATGCAACTATCCCATTGGTAACCATAAGCTCGTGGCTATGTCTTGGACACATATATAAATAGAGTTGCTGGGTGTGGTGGTACCTGTTTGCAATGACAGCATTCTGGGAGGCTGAAGCAAGAGGATCTCAAATTTGAGTTCAGCCCAGGTAGGTCACAGTTTAGCAAGATCCTGATGAAAAATAAAATCTAAACAAAGGGTTGGAGACATATGTCAGAGGGAATACCCTGGGCTCAATCCCCAGGACCACAGATCAAGCAAGCAAGCAGAAAAACAAACACAAGAATAACATGTTGCCTTAAGTAACAATTTTGTGGCATTTTCCTGCCCTTTTGGAATCTACCTGCAGGGGGAGATGATCCAGCAGGCAGTCGGGATATGTGTCGGGGGCTTGGGAAAGAGGCTGAGACGAAGGTAGAAATTTGGGGACCGTCACTATAGGCCTGTGATGTAGCCATGGAGGAAGGTGAGACATTGTAGAAAAAACAGAGAAAAGAGCAGAGACGAGGCACAGCAGCATTACCTGAGCGCTCTGGCGCCAAGGAGCAGAGAGAAAAGGTGTTCGTCCTTGTGGGGATTACAGTCCATGAAAAGGACAGACATTAAGCATGACGATGAGGTGATGCACAGAATGATGGACAGGGCAGGCATGCTCATAGTGGAACGCCCCATCTGCAGATACGGTTATAGTGCCACTGCACTTGGAGTGTTAGCCATGCACGCAGGTTTGCAGTAATTTGTCTCATGGTTAGGAATCAATTCACTAAAACACAAAATGGAAGTAGTGACTTTGGAAGGGTTAAGTAGAGCTGACAGGAGAGTGGCTCAGCAGAAAAGATCAACCAGACTGTCATAGAGGTCCTGGGTCTAGATCCAGCCACCAGGTTCTTTTCCCTGTTGAGTGTACAGCCTGAGCCTTCTGGCACCCTAACACTTAGGGGCTTTCACTTTTCTTTAAAACAAAAAATTGATGATTTCAGTGAGTCTGAGAGTGCAGGTGCAGGTAGACCTTAGAATTGGGGTTGATCCCCTATACTGTCACATCAAATTGGATTTTATTGTCACATTATGTTTGTAGCATGAACAAAAATCACACAGATTGATTTAGTAAACTACTGAGAGCAAATCTCACTAAATCGTACTGGTGGGTGGAGATTAAGGTCAGAAAGGAGACGGCTGGGACTGGATGATTTCAAAATGGTTCAGTTCTGTGATTCTGTTCAGAGCAGCAGCAAACCCGTGCATGATTATTACTTTTGATCACTGCAGGTGATCAGGAGGTTCAGGAAAAACATCCCCTCGAAGACTTACATTTAAGCAAGTAAAATAGTAAAAATTCATCTTTTATAAAAGATGAATACCAACAAAACTGGTCTGGTGGACATCACAGTGGCGATCATGAGCACGGGTGATTTTCCAGCCCTCTCCGGCTTTCCCGAGTAGCCAACAAGTGACTCATTAAGATACGGGTTTGCTGGAGCATACAGGGCTAGGCGCAGTGGTGCAACCTTCACAGAAACACTCAGTTGGTTTGGTTATTGGACCCCAAGAGGCTGATAATCACAAGCCCAGATCTCCCTATTGAAATTCCTTTGCCATCTAGGAGCTTTCAAAGAGTCAGAGACTTAACGCACAGGGAGCAAAGTGTTCCCGGGGAGCACTTTCTCTTTGTGATGAATGCTTCAGTGGAGAAGTACACAAAACACCTGCTATTTGTGGTAGCAAGGACCTAAGATCTAAGTATGAAGAACAAAACCCGGCCGGCTGCTGCTGCTGTATAGTATAGGCCACGCTGAAGTATAACGCCAACGACAAAGGCTGTGTTGTTAGCTCATGCATTTCTATTTAACTTGGTTCTCAGAAATGTTCTTTTTTGAGAACTAGGTGCTGAAGCCATGGGAATGACAATTTTAAATGTTTTCCTTAAAATCCTGTGTTCCACTTACGTGGATTTTTAAGTGTCATTCTCACTGGTGCTGGGATTGTGGTAACTCAGTCCATTTCACAGAAGTCACTGTCCATCAAGGGTGAAAGGTAGAAGAGAATTCTTTACCTGTAAAGGAAATAACCTTTTTTTCTTTGAGTCCTGGAGATTGAACGCAGGGCTGTTACATGAAGCTACACCTCCAATCCTCTTCATTTTTTATTTTGAGACGGGGTTGCATTGAGTTGCTAAGTTGCACAGGCTGGGTTCAAATTTGTTAACCTCTTGCCTCAGCTTCCTAGAGTGCTGTAGGTGCAGCTGCCACAGTGCTGGGGGGGGATTTAATACGTGCAGTGATCTGGGGAATCTTGTGGGAATCCTGTGAGGAAGTGCCCAGACTCTGGGGAGCTGGAGAAGAGAGAGAAATCTTTGGGGGACCAGGAGGCATCTCACGAAGTTAGAGGATTCCAATTCTGGCAGCAGAGTGGAGCAGGTGTAACACAGATATGGCGCAGAGTTTGGGCGCTGAAGAGAGAACTGGACTAGTTTTCTACCTCTGTCCTGTCCCCAGCTCCATGAATGACCCTTGGATCCCTCTTGTTGTATGAATAACTTTCCAAATTTATCTGAAATGAAAGATATCTTCTTTTGGACAGAAATGTATCAATAATTTTTGTGTTACCCTTTAAATATTTTCCTGGCCCTAACAATCCAGGCTTTTATATTCAACTAGCAAACATATGTGATTAATTTTATGACTTTTGTTTATCTGACAGGATCATGTCCTTCTGGTGTGTAGTAATTGAGTTTTTGTTGTTTTGTCTTTTGGAGACAGGGTTTTGCTATGTTGTTCAAGGTTACCTTTGAATTCACTATGTAGCCCAGGCTGGCCTCAAACTCTTGGAAACATTCCTGCCTCAGCTTCCCAAGTGCTGGGATTACAGGCATGTACCACCACGCCAGGCAGAGGTAACAGAATTTTATTTATGTCTCCCAGTGTTTAGTTCAGTGCCTGAGACATGGTAGGAGCTCTGTAAATATTGGTTGGAAGACTGACTACTTTTTATGTTCCTCAATTAACAATGCATAGAAGAAATAGCAGTACAGCCTCATCACCCTGAGTTTATAAGTATTCAGCATATTTCTAGGGTAGATTATGAATATGTAAACCAAAAACGGCTATTGAGACAGAAATTCCTGAGGGAAATGTAAAAATATCACCCTATTTCTTTCACTGAAAAAAATACAAAATCTGATTTCCCCACTATTATTAGACTGCAATAAATATTCATCTTTTATCCCTCGAGGGGGGTCCTAAGCTTCCTGCAAGCAAAATGAGTTCTAAATGTGCCCAGTAAATCACTGTGATTGTTTTTATCCTGTAGTCAGAATGAAGATCTTAGATGATTTGCTTCTTTAAACAGCCTTCAAATAATTTTAGATTTTTAAATCCCCAGCACTAGAGGAAGACAGGGAAAACTGTTCTTGTACCAGCTGATATTTAGGAGAAAACTTCCTGTGAAGAAGGTAATAGCCACTTTTGGGGAACAAAACCCTTTACCCACCCCCTTTCAAAGTGAGAAGCCCAGGAGCCCTCTGAACTAACAATGCTGTGATTGCTCGCTCTAAATTGAAAATCCCTGCAGGGGAAGAGCTGGGCGAGCTTAACTCACCCCAGAGGTCCCAGTTCGCATAATAAATGTCTCAAGTGGGGGGAGGCATCAATCTCAACTACCAAAGTGTGAGGTCAGTAAAGGCTGGTGCCAGCGATACCACAGGTGCAGCTTCATTCGTGGGCGAGATCCCCTTGGTTCTCCACCCTGATAGCACCCCGCCCCCAAATCAGCAGTGGCTACAAGGCAGCGTGGCTAGGGAGCATGCTCAGCCTGGTACAAGTCCACTTTGGCCAAGCAAGCAATGCTGTCCTGACTGTGTAGAGGACAGGGTGCCAGTGGTGACAACGGATGCTGCGGATGTCGAGTCCTTTTCTTTGAGGGTAGTGAACTCTGCTAGTTCAGACTGAAACAAGCTGCTGATGACCTAAGATGAAGCCAGCCTTGCTAAGCTTAGAATTACCCATTTGTCCATTTTTTCCCAGTAAATTAGTACGGCTGGAGTTAGGATTTCAACACAAAAGGCGGAGAAATGGAGCAACCTGCTGCAGGATTATACAACTCGGTCTGACTGTCAGAGATTAAATAGTATCTGCAACAGAAGAAAATGCAGACGTGTGAGTCAAGCAGCAGCAAGTTTACCATTTGGGCAGCCTGTTAATAGAGTAGGTTTGAGTGATTTTGTTAAGTCAGCTCCTTTTCATTTTTTTTAAACCTAAATCAATTTCTTAGAGCTAAAAGCGTCTAGTTTAGCAAAACAGCAGGAAACTGCTTTAGAAAGGTATATCCTTCATTTTAGGCAATGTGTTTTAAAATCTGAAGCCAAAAGATCATGTAATTCTTCCCTTCTTTGTGTTCATTGTGACAAAGAACACAATGGCTACATCTGATACGAGGCAGAACCAAGGTTGCCTTACCCGTGGGCAAATTTTGAAAATTCCGAGAAAGACCTATGAATTGAAATTGTAAGCTATGAGGTTGAAAGGTTGAAACTGCAGACAGTTTACTGCTTACTACAAGCACTCGAGGCAGCCAGACCCTAAGCGGGGGCGGCACGAGACTTCCTGTTGCACAGATGGAGAAAGTGAGGGGCAGCCTTCAAAGGCAGGCTCAGAGCCAGGCCGCACCACGGAGGGGATCTCTTCGGGGGTGGGGACGGGGGAAGGCACGGAAGCCCTTCTCCAACCAACAGTCTGATGTAATCTCAAATAATTAATAGGT
Source organism: Dinomys branickii (assembly GCA_004027595.1). Taxonomy (NCBI): domain Eukaryota; kingdom Metazoa; phylum Chordata; class Mammalia; order Rodentia; family Dinomyidae; genus Dinomys; species Dinomys branickii. The sequence goes on from PVLD010024227.1 coordinate 20,245, forward strand.
GTGAGTGTGAAGAAATCAAAGTACCCCTGAAAAACGAGAAATAGAAGGTCTAGAATATAGGTAGGAAGCAGGATAAGCGGTAATAAAACTGACCTCAATTTAGGACTTCTCTAAATAAGCTTGCACAGCTGTGTTTCTCGCGGTAGATCTCTTGTTATATAAGCCCTTTCATTTGATGGACAGAAACAGGGCACGTCCAGATGTTAGGGGCGGAGCTCCCACTAAACAAGCTGTCCCAGCTTTACGTGTATCAGCACAATCCAAAGTGAAACTAAGCAACAAACAAAGCTAATGTCAGAAACCTACCCAACCAAAGAACCCAAACAGAATAAAACAGAACCCATCTGAACAAGTCACAAACAACTAAGAGTATTTTCAAAGGCAGTTAACTAGCCTGTCGCTTCTTGGTCCCCCTGGCTCAGATTTTAGAAAGCTTAAAGTACTATGCTGAACAAAGCGGTACCATTGCTTAATTAGGTCTTGCTGATTCTTTTGCCGGACTTTTAACTTTTTTCTACCTCAGTAAAGCTTCCCTCAGCTTTCGGATGGGTGTACCCCACCACAGGTGAGGGGACTTCCGGAACGAACTCTACACCCGCGGATGAAGCCGAGTCTTGTTATGATGTCTATGAAGTAGAGATGATAGGAGTTGCATGTGCGTGATTATCAGTCAGTTCCCTTAGATATGCAATAATAAATATTAGTGGGGACAAAGCTGGACTTTAATAAAAGCTAATTATTTATATCTGTATAAAACTCTATCCTTCTCGATGGGTAAGCTCTGAGAAGGCGAGTCTCAGCAGCCTTCATCATGCCCGTAGGTTTCTCAGAGCCGGTGCCAGGATTGCTGATTTGACTTTAGAACCACCTCTTTTTAGACAAGGCCTCATCATGTTTTCCAGGCTGGTCTTGAGCTTGTGGGCTGGTGTGATACCCCACCTCAGCCCTGTGAGTTGCTAAGTCCGCAAGGTTGTGCCGCCAAGAATCATCTCTACTCAAAATGAAGAGAACAGACTGGCTTTATTCTTTGGTTTTTGTAGTCAGACCTTCAGGCACTCAGCTCAGAGACCTTTGACTCCTGCTCCCATTTTTCTCCTGAAAGTACCAAGTGTTGATTCTGCTGCTGGAGTGCCTCCCTTTCTTTACTTTAGTGTTTCCCTTTTCTCCCAGCCAGAGAGGGGAGGGATTAAATGAGGTGGCAAATGTGTAATGATAATTAGAAGAAATTATATCAACAATCATAACTTCTAGTTTGTTTTAATTGTATAAAGTGAGATGAGAGCAATAAAATGTTTCATTTCCAATCAGACAAACTGGAAATAGATTTAGAAAACATTTATAATTCAGTTTTCTCACCACATGGTTATTGAGAGTGCTGTTCCTGACCTGACTCTGAGGAGGCTTCCCAGTGAAGAAAGAGGGGCTTTCAATTTGGCCCTCAGCTTAGACCTCAGCTGCAAGTTTTTGATTCATGTCATGGAAAAAGATTTTCAAAATGCATCAGTGTGAGGCACAGATAGGTTTACTTAGGCAGAGCTACATAGTGAGAGAGAATGGGAAGGAATCCAGCTGGGGTTATTGGGGGGCACGCATTCTGATGAAGAAGCTCAGAATTACCTCCTAACAAAGAGAAGGGACTAGTTTTATGCAGTGCTGTGATGGGCTGGGGTCTGATGGTCATGACCTTGGTTTTGATTTTGTAACTCTGGAAGGCTCTGCTGGAATCCAAGGTGCCCTGTGTTTAAGCCAACAGCTGGCATCTGCTAAGCCCTGCTGGGTGGGGGATGGGGTATTTGGAACTGGTCATTGTGAAAGCTGGTGATGGGACATCCCTCTAAATCCTGGAAAGTAGTTACTTTCATTTTGGTGTTCTCAGTCTTAAAGGGGGATAAGATAGGATAGGTCAATTGAGGGCTAAACAATTTGTTTTGCCACAATTTTCTAAATGATTAACACACCCATCTCCAAAGTTTTAGTGTAATAAAGCACGCAAAATAGAGGCAAAAGCTTATTTGCTTATCAAAAATCTGTTGCTCCAGCCTCTACTTTAGGTTCCTGTTACAAATCCTCCCTTGTCTTAGTTCACAGCATAAACAAGCCTAGGGGTAAATATAGGGCGTACACATATGGGTAATCTGGGTGATTTAGTAGTTTTCTGAAGTTGCAGTTTCAACATAACAGTTTTATTTTTATTTATTTATTTATTATAAAGATAAAAGAATATAAACTTGAAAAACAAAAACAATAAGGAAATACACAAATTATGGGGAAGGTAGTAGGGGATTGACAATGAATGCTGTTTTACATTAATATCGTCTTCATATTTGTGACTCAGTGTCTCAAAAACAATGAAGGAAATACACAATTATACAGAAGATAGTAGAGGATTAACAATGGCTGTTGTATTACATAATGTTATCTTCACATTTCTTAGTTATAAATAAGTATAACACAAACGATAAAGGAAACAGAATTATAGAGCAGATATTGGGGAATTAAAAATGGATGCTGTATTACAAAACGACATCTTCTCTATTGTTACTCAGTTATACAAATGATGGCACGTTTGATTAATTAGTTTTCTCCACCCTCATCTCCATTGTTCTCCCACCCAATCATTCATCTTCCCTCTGATAATAACTGTACTTTTTGGTTTATTTACTCCCTCAGGCTCTCACATTGGGAAGGCACATGGCTGCTTCAAATTATGCTGTAACAAACATGGGTGCTCTCAAATTACTGTGGCGTTAGGTGGAAAAGCAACCATCCTCAAAGATGATACATAGGCAGGGACCCAAATACACTATGGTCATATCCTATTGATAAGCCTTGAGACCCTCGAGGGTCCAGTACAGTCCACGGGTTCACCCCACAGACCACCAGACCCCTCCTCAATGAGGAGCTCCTGGGTACCCAGACCAGTTCATAGGGTTGCCCCCACAGACCGCCCAGTTCTGCCCCAATGAGGTGCTCCCAGGGGCACAGTCAAGTCCTCGGGGTCACCCATGATGACTGCCAGGCTCTGCCCTGCCCCTATGAGGCACTCCTGCAGGCCCAGTCGAGTCCATGGGATGCCCCCCACAGACCTCCAGGCTCTGACCCAATGAGGCACTCCTGAGGGCCTGGTCGAATCAATCTCCAGTGCTGCTGCTCCCTGTCCCTTGCAGCTGGGCATTGGGTGCACTTACAATGCTGGGCAGAAGTGACGTGAGGTCTCCCCCACCTGTGCTCACTGAGGTAGTCCAGGGTGTGTGGTAAGTTTAGTTATTAGTTCTAGGAGAGAATTGGAGCATTTTCTTGGGTCTTCTGTGTAGAGTATGTTGTCATCTCTTGGTCTCCTGGACTGTTGCTTTTTGTGTAATTTGTTGCTATGGGTTCATGCAAGGTTCATATATGCAAACAGTATGAAGTCCCTCTTAGTGGTCATATTAGTAGTTTAGTGTGAGTCCCAAAGCCTGTGGACTCATCCTGTTTCTGTTGGGAACATATGTCAAGCACGTGGGCTGCCTAGACTCAAGGTGCTCACAGAGGGAGTTCAGGGTGGGAGCTGAAGCCTGGTAACTCAGCTCGTGCTTCCTGCTTGGTGCTGGAGTGAGAAGGGCGTGGGCCGTGTGGTCCACCTTCATCTGCAGTTCTCTCTTACTGTTGTGCACCAGTTACCATTTGTTCTTTGACTGGATCCCTGGGAATTGCTGTGGCCCTGGGGTCACTGCTGTTGCTCTTTGATGCTCTCTGCTGCTCTCAGCTGGTAGTTGCTCACACAGTGGAGAGGCAGGAGGCCACAGCCTTGGGGCAGGCATAGACCTGGGTGTGGTGGGCTGTGTACCGATTGCTTTGACTTCTCCTTGCCTCAGGCTGCTGATTAGAAAGGTCACTGCAGAGGGGGCATGCTGCTTTAATAGCAGTTGTAACTTTTCATCCTCACCCTAGGGTTAACAACACCTCCCATCCACTGCTGCCTCTTTTCCAGGTTACACCTTCTCCACTCCGGCTTCAGGCCAGCTCTTGGAACACCACTTTACCCTGGCCAAATCAGGAGGCTCCCACAAGCACGGGCCTCTGAAGCTGAAGCTGTGAGTGGCAGAATGAGGGTTCAGGCCAAGGGTGTGTATGGAGCAGTGGCTCCCTCCTTCTCCTCCTTCTCTTCCTCTAACTGTGCCATGGTGGCCCTCTGAGTTTTTCCTCCAGGAGAGGTCTTGTTTGCTCTTTCTGAGGGCTTCAATTCTCATTTCAGATCCTTCCTGGGTCAAAGGAGCCCACTTCTCTCCCTCTTGTCTCTCTCATGTTGCTATATTCCAGTGTCTGGGTGGTGATCCTCAGGGAGGATCTTTCTCTGCTGTTTACCCAGTAGCCATCTTCCTGGAAGTCCAATATAACAGTTTTAAAATTATACTTTTTCTTGTCTCCTTTCTAACTTTATTTTGTCTGTTCTGCCACAAATCCTCATGTGCTGGGCACTGTGTTAACGTTACAGCCCTTGAGCTTATAAGGCTGACTGTGACTGGCAGGAGCTGTATCTCCAGGTAGCTTATAGCCTAGTGCCATAATGAATGGAAGGCCCAAGACCAATAACCACACTGAAGAAAGGAAGATGCTTCTCTCACTCTGCCTTCTTCACTTGACCTGCTGCTTGTGAAGGTCACTGCATCAGTCATGGCAGCTCACGCAATTCCTTTCCTTTCCATTCCTTACTGAAGAGCATTGCATTGTGAGGTTAATGTTGATGAAACTACTGTTCTGCCCACACAGTTCCTTATGTTTCACTACTGGAAAGCACTGTGTTATAAAGCTGAAGTTGCTTTCATATGTGACGATGGTATTAAAATGAATTTTCCTTACCTTCCACTTTTTATTTCTTGGCTTTTCTTCTCTATACCTCTAATTCAGAACCATTGAACAGATGTTTAGATCCAAATGTGCTCCCAGCAAAAGATGATGGCTTTTAACAGATCTCACAGTTAATGAGTAAATAGGACACTAAAGGCACAGTAAGCAGGGATTCTGATTTTCAATAATCCTCAGATTTAAAAAATTTTCTTTATTCACCCAGGGCAGTTTTATTATACAGAAATGTAGGTTAGGGTCATTACTATCCCTAATGTCCACTGTTGAATGAATAAAAAAATGAAATAATCTTTCTTTGAAGTAATATTTTGGGTAGCTTTGAAGTAGATTTTGCTTGGTGTGGATAAAAAATGGATTAAGTACTTAGGGAGCTCGGACTTTATTCTAACCGAAGTGGTTGTGTTTCATTATGCTTCATGGGAGAGCTGAAGTGTAACTTGTGTTATTGTTGGAGTCTGGTATGATGCTGCACAGTCGTCCTTCAATGTGGTCTGTTTTGTTGTTGCCCAGTTTGCTGTGTGTCACTGTACGCATGTGTGTTTAGTTTCTATATCCCCATAGCTTCGAAGTGTGTGTTCAGGCTAACACATACAGATATACACTATTAATCTAATATCCTGTCTTCGATTATTGCTTAGCATTAAGTGATATAATACAATAGTAGAACCATGTTAGCCCTCCTGCACATATGTATATTCATATATATTCCTCTATACATACATACATACATTTTTGTCTTTTTCTTTTCTCCTTTCCTTCG
>PVLD010024228.1:0-25848 GCA_004027595.1 Dinomys branickii
AATAGCATAAGAGCAATACAAACAATACCAAGTTACAGACAAAGTGGTAGGAAATTAACAGTGATTGTTGTATTACTATTGATATCTTCAAAGTGGTTTCTCAGGAAAAAGGAGACGTGCAATAATGATCAAACCAGTAATCATTAACTGCTCCTTTCAGTAAAGCAATAGAAGACAGTAGTACAACTATTAGCTATCCAGTATATGCATATATACCTCATTTCCTCTTCTTGCCCTTCTCCTTTCCCACATCCCAGTTGCCCTTTGCTTTTGAGCATTTTCCTTTCATTTCACAATATCTATCACATCTCCTGATTTTTATTCACACTTTCAGGTTCTTACACTAGTGAGACAATATATTACTTACACACGCAGGTCTGATTTATTTCACTTATGAGTATGGTCTCTAGTGGTGAACATTTAACATGTGCACTCTTTAACCTTGGACCCCACACTTAAAAATCTTCCTTGGGTCCCAGAGTGAGCTAACATGAGAGTATTCAGAAAATGTACCCTTTGTTAATCCCTTAAAAAGAGATTTGTGAAGGGAGCACCAACACTCTCAAGTGTCCTCTCATTACTCTTCTCCGTATGTCAGACCTTGGCGGGTCTCAGGGGTCACATTACTCAATTAAAAAACTTGAGGGCAATGGGATTAATTAGATATTGGTGTAAAACGTGTGAAATGCCAGCACTCAATTGCCAAAGAAAAGGTGCATGTACTTACCATAATGGACAGCAGAAGCAGAGCCATTCTTGGAATGCTTGGACAGCTGTAGATCTGTGGCATTTGATTGTTGCAGGTGGTATTCCCCGAAGTGAAATAGAGAAAAACGCTAACTAAATTTTCACTAGAATTATATAATCAGAAAAAAGCTTGAAGACAAGTGAACAGATTAGAACAGAACTTCCTCTGTGACATGGAGAGTAGCCAACCCACTTGTAGAAATTTTGAGAAAAATCATACTGCAAAGTATCTAATTTATTCTGAGATTCCAGTTTACTTGAAACACTGTGTGAAGGAAACGGGCTAGAAAGCATGAATCCAAATTGGTGCTCCTTTCATTAAGTTCAGCGATACATCTTAGATATATATAATGATCGTATATAATGATCGTAAAATTAGGCATTTTGTATCAATATAATATTGATTCCTCTTTTATCTGAACCTCCTCTTCTCCCTGCAGCCCACTTTTTCCTCCCTATTTACAAACCTTTGTTTTTATTTATTCTTTTTCTTTTAATTGTTTTTTCCCTTTCCCTCCTTCCTTTCTCCTTTTCTCCACCCTAGTTCTTTGTTCCTTTTGAAGAATTTCCTCCCATTTCACTGTATCTATTGTACATTTTGGTCCTTCATTACTCTTTCAGTTTCTAATGTGATGTTTCACATGAGTCTGATATATTTCACTTAAGAGTATGGTGTCAAGTTGCATCCACTTACCCAGAAATGCCTAGGATTTATCCTTCTTTATGGATAAGTAGTACTCCATTGTATAAAAAAAATCTTAATCCATTCTCAGTTGATGGGCATCTGGGTTGTTTCCAAGATTTAGTTATTACAAACTGTGCTGATATAAGCACAGTGTGCATATATACCTGTGGGTGATATTTTTAATTCTTCTGGGAAGATGTAATTGGTCCTTTTCTATAGGCAGCTGAGGTAGATAGAAATATTATAGGCAGTCAGACAGGGCCAGGCCCTTGAAGAAGCCAACATAAAAGGTAAGACACCTGTGGGCCAGATCTCAAGACAAAAAACTACACAAATATACCCACATATCTCCCCAGGGATGGACAGCAGGTATTGATATTCTAAATAGGTAGCCACCACCTTGAAGATTCCTTCACCCAACCCCTTACGGGAAATACCCCGCTCAGTATTCATGCCGGCTTGTTACGTGACTCGCTTTCCCATTTGATCCCAGTTCAATAAGTCTCACCTAAATGTATATCCTTGCAGTCTTATTGGTGGACCATAGTTCTGTCCATTTCCCCTAATTTGGACCTGCCTCAGCTCATGGTTTTTCTCTATAAAAGTCCCTAGAAAAGACAGAGTCAGGGGTAACCCACTCGGGCCCCCTTCTGTCCCTCTCTTGGATGGAAGCTTTCTTTCTCTCAATAAATATATTCTGCTCTTAACCTCCATTGCTGCTAAAATTAATTCTTCAGTTTTAGCGAACACAAACTCATCTGATATAATTTATGCTGGGAGATTTATTTTCCTGTATCATTTTGGAGGTTCCACTGAGATATCTCGATGGAGGGAAGAGTTTGCTTTTCTTTCATAGACTCTGGATTTAGACTCATTTAGGGAACATTTTGGTGCTTCAAATTGTTACGCTTTTGCCTGTTGCTTTTAATTGCTTATGCTTTGTCGTTTACATAGTTTTGTTCAAATGTTGATAAATCTAAGTTAGAACATGGCAAAGTTATAAGGTTATGATATTTCTTTAGTGAGATATTTTATTCCTGTTTTGTTCTGGTATCTGTTGTGTTTGATGCATTTGAACTAGTTGCTAAATGTACTGGTTTTCCGTGCTTGATGTTATGCAGCTAGGGAGAGTAATGTTAGAATGCTCCTAATGGATTTTGATATAAACTGTAAGATGGGTCTCTTTAAATCTAGCTCAGACTTAAAAAAAGAGTTCTAGACTGTTCCAACTAAGTTAAGCCCATAGAAGATGAGCGTTTGTTAAAGCCGAAAACAGGGAAGTCACCTTAGAGAAAGAGCACATACCCCGTCTCTGGATCAGATGAGACATCAGAATTTTGCCCGTCCAGGAGGACATACAGAAAAGGCATGTTCCGACTTAGTGTTCTGGGCAGGTCTCCCTCGGGAGGCTGAACCTGAGACACAGTGGAGAGAATTGGGTGACAGCAGAAGGAACTATCTCTGAAAGCAGCACACTTATGGGGCCAAAACATATTTAGTCTATGGGAGGATCTCCAACCTTTCCTCTTCTCCTAGGTCTAGTGTAGGTAATCTTGTTCAGGCTTTAACTATCCCTTGTAAAATTTTGATAAACAGTGGTCTCTCTGCCCGCTAGTTAAAACCTCTTAGAGCAGCTGCCACTCTTTGAAGCAGAGGACAGGTTTCCACAGCATCACTTTGGTGAATCCCCATTAAAGCCAATGACTGATGGAATGTTGAACAGAGAGACGGCTGGATTCCTTTCTGGAGACTGATGTCTGGTTTGAGGCCAATAGAAACTGAGAAATGAGGGGTCATGGCCAGGGCTACTCTCTGGCAGATCCCAAAGTTTCCTCGGTGGAAACTGGCCCCTTACCACTGAAAAAAATCTCCACTTATCTATCATACCTATCTCTCTCTGCCAGTAGACTAGAAATTCTCCATAAACTCTTCAGTGGACCCAGCCTTCAGAAACTAGGCTGAGGCAATTCACAACAATTTACATCTCACAGGCTAGGAGGGGAACGATTCACATTTGTGCCTTACATATGCTAACTAAGACTAAAAAGAGGTTCTTGTCAGCCTTAACTAACTTGCCTGTTAACAATATTTAAATGTGATTGCTTGATGGTCAATTTGTTTAACCTGTGAGCTTCAAAGTTTAAAACATAGTCTTGTCCTCTTGCTAAGAGAGGTTGCTTAGGTGATTAGGTAATAAACACAAGTGGGTGGAGGCTTTGTCCGGTGCATGGGGCAAAATTCCTCTAGCCAATTGTTAGTTCTATTTAGAGGTGATCTCCTTTGTGGTTCGAGAATAGATAAGCACTTCCAACTTGCCTTTTTATACCCTCGTCCAAAGAAAAAACAATAATTTACTATAAAGATATGCTTCATTCTTTAGATATTCCTGTCACCAGACCAATTGTAACTTAGCTTGTAGATGTTGAGTAGGAGTAAGTACATGGTTCACGAGTTTTCTGGGAGGATAGAATTGCGCAACAGTTCGAGGGCCCCAAGAAATCAAGGACTACCTTGGTCTGCTACCGCTGTCAGAAGCCAGGCCACCTTAAGAGGGACTGTCCTGAAAAGCCCCCTGGGCCATGCCCTAATTGCGAAGGTGACCACTGGAGGTCGGACTGCCCTCTGAAGCAAAGGCCCCAGAGTTCAGACCCATCATACCAGTTGGTCCAACAAGAATGAAGGGGCCTAGCACACACTTTGCCCTCTCCCTCTGGCTGGACTGTTATCTCCACTGAGTAGCCCCGGGTAATCATGACTTTAGAGAGAAAGAAAACCAGCCAACTGCTGGATACTGGCGCAAGTCTCTTGGTCCTTCTTTGCAATCCTGGCCTTCCTTCCAGCCGCCATACCTCAGGGAAAGGAGTCACTGGAGAGGAGGTAATTCGCTATTTTTCACAACCCTTAGGCTGTAACTGGGATGTTTTTCTTTTCTCACATTCCTTTCTGATAATGCCTGAAAGTCCAGTCCCTCTCTTGGGAAGAGATATTTTATCTTGTTTAAATACTATAATATATATGCACCCAGGTCAGGTACACTGTCTTCCCCTTGTGGAGACAGGAATAAACCCTGAAGTATGGGCTACTAAAGGCAGAATAGGTAGGGCATTAGGAGCTGCTCCAGGACAGCCACATCTCAGAGATCCTACTACTTTTTGTAATCGGAGACAATATCCTTTAAAACCTGAACTTAGAAAAGGGTTATTACCTATAATGGATAACCTAAGGACACAAGGTTTACTTAAGCCCTGTAACAGTCCGTGTAACACTCCAGTCTTGGGAATTCAAAAGCGCAATGGGGAATGGAGACTAGCATAGGACCTTAGGTTAAACCCAATGGTACCTAAGCCACATACACTCTTTTCTCAAATTACAAAAGGTGCCAGTAGTTTTATGCTTTCTTTTGGGTTCCTTTACATGGAGATTCCCAGTTTCTCTTTGCTTTTAAAGATCCTCATATCCTAGGTCTCAGTCCATTTAAAATACTTACAGATGACCTGTTGTCACTAATGATTTTCTCTTCAACAGAGAAACAGATGCCTTACTAACAGATGTCACTTCATTGGCTAAATTCCAACAAACTCTTCAACAGCATACAGAGGCCAAGCCCAGAGAAAAGGAAAATCCCATATTCAATCCTAGAGATTTAGTACTGGTGAAATCTCCTCCCTCATCTTGTCCTTCCTTAGGATCAACGTGGGAAGGCCCATACAACATGATCCTGTCGACTGCTTCAGTGGTCAAGATGACAGGCCTGGATTCCAGGGTACATCACACCAGACCCAAGCTCTGGGAACCAGAGACAGTTGCTGAGAGTGAACACCCACCTGAGTACTCCTGTGAACACATAGATTCCTATTCAAGAAAAAATTAGAGTCTTCAGATAAGTGACGTTACTCTTGGCCTTTTTACTAATCACTTTGCCCCTCAGAGGAGGATGCAATTCCTTTCTAAATGGGCCCAGGAATATGCAGAGTCATTACAACAGACCTCTTGCTGGATATGTGGTCTATTCCCCTTGTCTAGTACATCAGGACTTCCTTGGTGTGTATCCTCACTTCAAGGAGATGATTGAAAAAATTACAGGACTATATTAATGAGATGCGCAAGAGTTCAATCATGCATGGGTCAACCCACCATTACAAAGTAAGTGAGTGGCCTATAAACTATACTCTTAATGACCCTGGGCATAATCGAGTCTTTTCCCACAAAGCCACTGAAGCTTCTCTGCAGGCACTAGTAAGGCCCCTATTAAATAAAAGTAAGGGTCCTATCCTGAGTGCCAACAATCATAGATATCAGGATGGCTATTTTCAGACATAGGATGATTATATATGGTTGACTCACACCGTAGCTCATCTCAGTAGAAAGGCTCCGTTATGTTGGGAACAAAAAAATCATTCCTATTCTCATTGGCCTAACTCCACTAAATACTTGGTGTGGACTGCCCCTGAGCAATGTATACACACAATAACTCCACAGGCTAAAGACTGGTTTGCAACAGATTGGCTTGCTCAACCTGGAATTAGATGGGAAGCCCCCAATGGCACACATTGGTCTTGTGGGACCAATTTGTGGCCCTGGCTATCTCCTGGATGGATAGGAAGATGCACATTAGGATTTGCATGGTTACAAGGCAGGAGTGTCAAAACTATTGACAAACCTGTTAATTTACCCCACTTACAACACCGATGGTCTAGGAGTGTGTTTCACTGGTATTATCACATGGCCTCTATCCTTATCCCTTCCCTAGGGATAGAAGATGTCGTGCAGCACATCAAGGCCTTAACTAACTATACTCAGTGGGCCTTAAGTGATACCACAGCTGGTCTCTCTCTCCTAAATGAAGAAGTAAAATTAATGAGGGAAACCATCCTCCAAAATTGAATGGCATTAGACATTCTAACAGTGGCAGAAGGGGGTACCTATGCAATTATAAAAACTGAGTGTTGTGTATACATTCCTGATCCCTCTGCTAATGTCTCAATCGCTATTCAAGATGTTACGCAACAGATCAATGATATGTCAGATTCTAAAAATCCCAGCAACTTATCCTCGCTATGGGAGGCCATTACTGGTTCCTCTTGTTGGAAATCTTTGTTAACTATATTCAAGATAGTCCTGTTGATCTTATTATTTGGCCCATGCATACTTAATTGGTCCTTTCCCTTTGTCTCCTCCAGATTTAAAGCTATACACCTACCCAAGATGAAAAACGCTTGGTGTGTATCGAGGAACTTTAGATAGGCCCTCTGGAGAGTATCTCTGACTGCCGGTAAACAACTACGACACATTTCAGTCTGAAGAAGCCAGAGTGGTCATCGCCCGTTACTCCCTCACGGCAGTTCAGGTTACTTCTTCAGAGGGGGAAATGTGATAGGCAGCTGAGGTAGATAGAAATATTATAGGCAGTCAGTCAGGGCTGGGCCCTCGAAGAAGCCAACATGAAAGATAAGATACCTGTGGGCCAGATCTCAAGACAAAAAGCTAAACAAATACACCCACATACCTCCCCAGGGATGGACAGCAGGGATTGATGTTCTAACTAGGTAGCTTCCTCCTTGAACAGTCCTTGACCTAACCCCTTATGGGAAAAACCCCACTCGGCATTCATGCCCACTTCTTACATGACTCGCTTTCCCATTTGATCCCAGTTCACTCAGTCTTACCTAAATATTTATCATTGGAGTCTTATTGGCAGGCCATAGTTCTGTCCATTTCCCCTACCTTAGACCTGCCTCACCTCATGGTTTTTCTCTATAAAAATCCCTGGAAAAGGCAGAGTTGCGGGTAACCCACTCGTGCCTCCTTCTGTCCTTCTCTTGGACAGAAACTTTCTTTCTCTCAATAAATATATTCTGCTCTTAACCTCCATGGTTCCTAAAATACATTCTTCAGTTTTAGAGAACACGAACTCATCTGATATCATTGAGGTTGAGAGATTTATTTTCCTGTATCACTTTTTACATTTCACAGACACCTGCAACAAGGGTCCACTCAAGGACTAAGTAATTCCTGTGCCCCACTTACATATAAGTAATTCTAAATCGAGGAGCCACATGACAACTCAGTTGGATCCCCCCCATAAAATCCAGGAGCTAGTCTCCTTTCTTCATTTCCAATAAAACTTTTCCTAACCTCAAAAAGGAAACAAACAGAAAAACCAGAATCAGCAATGCAAAGCCCAAAATTGCTTACATAATTCTAGGTTGTAGTGAATCCCTGCTGTCTAGCCTAGACTAAATGTTAATTATAAGAAGAAAGAGACCAAAGAAATAAAAGTAAACAAGACAATTTTGAAGGGGATCCAACCTAGCAAAGACTCCAGAGCAAAAGAATGCTTGGAGATTTTTTTACCTCTGAATTTTTTCTCACACCAGTGTCTCAGAATTACTGGAAGTATGTCCAATTGGCCACAAGTGATGATGGCTTTTGTCTCAACCCAAATGGTGTGGATGGCTGTCAGCAGCCCAAAATGATCTGCAGCAGGTCCACAATGGCGCCAGATGGTGATAGCCCTTACCTCACCAGTCCGGATGCTACCTAATGTTCCACAAGAAAGTCTAAATTGTGGAGACAGGTGATCTCTGGCATGCACGTTCCAGCAGGAAACCAGGCAGAGCTCATCAGCTTCCTAACCAACCTTTTCTGCATTCCTAGCAGAATTATGTAGGCAGCAGATACCAGGAACAGGAAAGGAGGGAGATTCCTGTGTGCAAAACTTTCCCAGGCAGCTGTTGGAATATCCCTGGATTCCTGACCATGTGTTGAGCCAGCCAGAAACAGTCACTCCCTCTTCCCAAGGGGTTCCCATGATGCATGCCTCTCAGGACCAGGCCGCTGTTACCGGCCACTTAGGTTTATATGTTAGCTTCCCTTGAAGAGCAAATCCAAGGAGGCCATATATGTTCCCACCCCAAGGGGTGTGGAAATGGACTTATTCAAAGCTATATCCCCGGAGCTAGACACAGCTATTTGCCTCAAATCACCATCTCAATATGCACAGGTGTGCTGGGGTCATTTATAGTAAGGGACAGTGTGGAAGACAGTACCATGGAAGTATAGACATTATCTGGCCAAATCCCAGACTTCTCCCTACCCTTACAAAGACAGATTCCCTAGGCAGGGCTAGAGCAGAGAAGGGCACCTGGGTATGGAGTCAACTTATTTTGAGAAGATTTTTAAAAAACCTTCCTTGAAATTGCCATAGGGCAAGGAAAGGTGGAAACCCAGCCTTAAAAGGTGTTGAGGCGTGACCTTGAGCCCTAAGGAAATGGAAATACTGTTCCCTGTTCATGAACACAGTGCTAGCCCAATCAAAGTGGCCTTCTGTGGTCATGGACAGCAGGGAGAAATCCAAAACCAAATTCCATTGCAAGAACAGAGTAAGCTACCTGGGGAGGGCTGCGGATGTAGCTCAGTGGCACAAGAGCCTGTCTGGCAGCAAAGTCCTGACTTCAATTCCTGATACCAAAAAAAAAAGGAAAGTTACCGAGGAGAGGGAGCTGCCCAAATCTCCATAAAGTGAGCCCTTTCTGCAGAAGCTTTGGACTGCCAGGTCTGCGGGCCTTCGTCTTTGGAGGAGTTTGTTCTGATTCTTGTAATAAATCATGCTTTCACTGTGCAACTTCTTGGGACTCTAGTGTTTGATTTTGATATGTGAGTGAGCCAAAGTCCAGACCCAAGAATGAGTCAAAGTTGGTGGTCACACCTGGGGCACAACACCTTGCCTAAGAGAATGAAAATGTGCTTTACATTCTGGTGCCAGTATCTACAGAACTTTGAAAGTTCCATTTTGCAGTGCTACTTCCAAGTATAAGGTGAGACTTTGCAAAGGATACTGTTTTTAGATGACAGTGGTTTTACCATATTGTTATTATGATTCTAGTTCAACAGTACATATTATTGATAATTTCTGCTTGTACAAGATTTACCAGTTAAGTTTTATCAGGTTTGCATGTATAAGAAAAAGCAATCTATATGTTGTTTCTATGGTTATTAATATCTTGGATGCAGATGTTAGAGACAGTGAAATACATTCTTTACTAATGTGGGGATATTACCCAGTTTATTTTTCAGTGAAGCAGAGGCATTGAGCAGATACTCATGGGCAAACAATTTACCTGGAGACAAATAGCATCCACTCTTCTACTCTGAGGTCTATATTGCTTGATTCTCATAAAATTTCTAGGTATTTTTGCGGGGAGGTACCAGGAATCAAACTGAGAATCTTGCACTTGTTAGGCAGGAGTTGCATTAGTGGAGCTATATCCCTGTCCCTGCCAGGGATCTTAACTTCAGGGCAAAACATAGGCTTCACACTATTGGCAACCTGAGGCCTACCTGCACCTGCCCATCTTGTCATCCAGGGATTACAGGCAGCCCTGGCCAACTCTGTATTGACTAAGCCTGAGAGATCCTCCCCATGTATGGGAGCTGTACTGTCTCTGGGCAGAGACACTTTGCAGGGTGTCAGGGGTCTGTGCTCACAAGGGGTCAGCAATCTCCGAATTCTCATGGATCCTCTCCTAGCCCCAACGTCCTGGAGAAGAGAATGGCAATGGCCCATAAAAATGTCCACAGGAGAAGAAAAGCACACAGCATGAGTGGAAAAGCCCTTCAATCCAGCTTATGTGTGATACCTGAGAGCATCAAACAGAGACATCTCTTGGACCTTCCCTAATTACATTGTGCCATGCAGGTCACAAAGAGTGGAACAAAAAGAGCAGGGTGACAATGGCACAGTTCAAATAATTTCGGAAGAATTATCGATCATGTTAGGATTGTAGAGTTGAAAAAATGGCAAGCCCCTTTAGATGTGGAAGTAGCCTGGAATCTTTGCCCATTCTCCATGTGTTGTCATTCAGCTAGTTCAGGTGTCCGAAGTAGCTACTAGGTCAAGGGATTTAAGTCAGCTGTCTGGAGTTCATTCTCTTTTATTTATTTATTTTCTTTGGTACCAGAAATTGAACTCAGGACCTTGCACTTGCCAGACAGGCACTTACGCCACTGAGCTATATCCCCAGCCCTGGAGTTTATTCTCCAGGTATAGAGCCTGGAGTTCATTCTCAAGGTATAGACAGGGAGTGGACTTTACTGGCATCTTGTAACTGGGCACCAATGCAATGCTACAGAACAGTGAACAAGATAGCTTCCATTACAAGTCAATAATTTTCTGTTATATTGACAGGATATTTTTCTTTGCTTAATATATTGTGATTATCAACTGAGTGTCAAGACATTTTCCCCTTTCCACAGGTCCAGTAGGTGTGACAACCTTTCGTCCAACTTGTCAATAACAAATAAAAATAATTTTCATATTTTGTATCTTTCAAGCATTCCTGGGTTCTTCTGAATTTCAGATAACTCCTCATGAAGAAACTATAAACAGTTCCCTAGCTTCTAACAGCTCACTATGATACAAAGCACAGATTTTTCTCTTAAAATTTTCAAGAGTCTTAGAAGACCTTTTGTCAAAATTTGTAAAGTATGATTCAGCGATATAATATTCTATGTGCATTCTCATAGTTCCTATGGTGTAACAGGAACAGAATACGTGCAGAACATCCACATGAAATTTGTCCCTAAAATTCACCCAAACAGTCACCACATTCACTGGAACACAGTTTCAAATAAATAATTGAGGAATGTGATTGGGCCTCCAGAAGATTAAAAGTTAGGTCAAATCCACTTTTTGAAAGCAAATGGATCTTGTAAAATGCTTCAGATTGGACTAGAGAAAGAATTAAATGGCTGCATAGTGCTGTGAGGGAATCAAGAGACTGTTCCATAGAGGTAAACAGTATACAAATCCCTAGCTGCAGAGTATTTTCTGACAATATTGGACTGAAATGCTGAGTGAATTACCAATACACAGGAAAAAGCGGACAATACACATTTGATTAGGTTGTCCTCCACACATTTTGTAATATGGAAATAAGTTTCACTGACTCTTTGCTTTTCAATAAGCAACAATTTTTGCATGATTTAAATCCATATATAGGACTGAGGATATAGCTCAGCAGCACAGCACCTGCCTGGCAAGTACAAGGTCCTGATTTCAATTTCCCATTAAAAGAAATTTAGACGGGCATGGTGGTGCATGCCTGTAATCCCAGCTCTTGGGAGGCTGAGGCAGGAGGATTGCCGAAAGTTCGATGCCAGCTTGGGCTGCAAAGTGAGCTCAAGGCCAGCCTCAACTGCATAGCAACACCCTGTCTCAAAAAGGAAAAAAAACAAATTCAAATAACTCATTTGAGTATATTTATGTCATACAACACCTCAATGCTAGTATAAGGCACATGCATAAGCTGTAATGTGAAGCAGTCTTAAGTTCAGTGACTTGAAGCTGAGACATATCTTGAACCTGAAGCGGAAAGGCCGTGGTCATCTCCTGGGTGCATCTTGGCCTGCAGACTTTTTAGTGTGTTGCTACCAGCCGGTGCATCTCGGGCTGCAGACTTTTTAGTGTGTTGCTACCAGCCGCTCATTTATTTGAAACTGCTCCAGTCCAGGACTGTTGACAACCTTAAGGTGTAGAGCAGTGGAAAGTTGGTGGTACAGGTGAAAATATTATCGAGGATTTTGCACTTTCAGAGGTTCTCATTGGCTGACCTGGGCTTTTCCCTGGAAAGTGATTTTATAAGCAGAGGGTTACTGGTGTCAGACTGAAATACGTTCGTATACGGAAACTCTATGTAGAAGAGGTATAGAGAAAAATCACTTGTACAGTCTTCTAAAGTAAAAGGTTTATACTCAGGTTTCTCTTCAGATCATATAAATCTTTCCCTCTCAGCAATGAAGGGACCGATGCATTTGGCAGTTTATTGTGTTCAGATCCCGGCTATTAATTTTATTACTTTCTTAGAGTAGGCATGAAACACCTCACATAAAGAATTTCAGAAAAAAGATATATTTCAGCTCATGGTTTCAGAGATTGAAGTCAGTTGTTCTTTGACTCCGGAGGAGAAATGTCAAAGCGGGAGGAGATGAAGAAAGAAAGGTAATTACCATCTGAGAAGCAAGAAGCACAGAGCAAAAGAATGAGCAGAGGCATCGTGAGAGGGAGAAGACATGATCCCTACCATTACAGGTCCAGACGCCTCCACCAGACACACCAGAAAATGCGTTACTATACTCCTCCCCCCACCTCTCACGCCCAAAACACCACAGTAAGAGGATCGCAGGACTCCAGGTAATTTTTTCCTTCAATGAGTACCAGTGCATTGAAAGATGGAGTTTCCGCTTGTATAGAGGGAAGCACAGGAATAGGTAACTTACAGCCATCTGAAGTCTTTAAGTTGCCCTGCTTGATCACCAAGAAATGCATTTGTTCAAATATTGCATTCCTTTTTGGCATATATTTATTTTCTTCACTTAAAATGAGTAGATTGAGAGATACAGTGTGAAAAACTCTTCTTCATGAAGCGCAACTACTTTATTGTAAACTCGCACATCTCACAGCCTCAGGCCCTCCCCTTATTACATGGTACCCTGGCCTCGGATTCACGATGTATTAGCACACTTGTGCCCACTCTAAGGAGCAGATCGCTGGAAGAGTCCACTGAGTCTAGTAAGAAGACGGGAGCAGATTTAGTAGTGCCTGTTGGTAATCCCAGCACTAAGCAGACTGAGGGAGAGTCACAGGCAGGTCAAGGCCAATTTGGGTTACATAATGAGTTATAGAGCAGACTGAACTACGTGCTGAAACACTGTCAGGAGAAAGGGCTCTGCAAAGCTAGGAATAAACTCTATTTATCCAGGCGTAGTGGTGCACACCTGTATTCCCAGCACATGGGAGGCTGAGGCGGGAGGATCATCGAGAGCTCAAGACCATCCTGCACCACAAAGTAAGCTCAAGGCCAGGCTGGACTACGTAGGACCACCCTGTCTCAAAACAACAACAAGAAAAACAAAAAAACCCTGTTTAAAGGGTGGCATACGCCTATCCCAGCACTTGGAAGGCTGAGGCAGGACGATCTTTGTGAGTTCAAGACCAACCTGGGCTACAGAGTGTGTTCAAGGCCAGCATGAACTGCACAGCGAGACCTTGTCTCAAAAAGACGAAAAAAAAAAAAAAAAGGAGGCGAGGATAGTTTTCTGGATCGCAATCTTCCGATAGAGCTCTGCCTACTGGTAGGGATTTGCTTCTGCTGTCACTCAACTCAGAGAACAGCCCCTGGAGGCAATGAAATCAGTGTCGAGGGGGTGGGCTGTAAAAACTGTCCAATCAGTCGGACCGAAGGGAGGTTGTTTCCTGGCGCCAATGTCCGAGTCCGAGCACGTTGCTGTGAGTCGAGCCTCCTGGCTGGACTGCTTCGCTTTGGGAATTCTACCGGCCACAGGCTGCCTGACAAAGACCCCGTGAGACCGTCCAGCTACACTATGGTAAATGGGCAGGACGGGTACCCGCAGATGGGTTGGGATGGAACGAGGGTCCGGGTGGAAGAGATAGAAATGTGCTATGGCCGACCGGAGCATGTTCTTCCTGGTGTAGCACCAAAGCCTCTCCCCTTCCTGTGCTGGATGGGGCAGGTTCCCTGCACGTGTCTCTGCACAGGACCCCCCCCCCAGCCCCGAGTGCAGTCTCAGGCTGCCTCAGCCCGCAGCCATGTTCTAACCTGTGCGCAGAGAATGTGGTGGGGAGACCTTGTATGGGGAGGAGTTGAGCTGGGGAGCCCGTAGCGTGCTGCTTCCCTGACCTCAAGCCCACAGTTTAACTCGTTGGGCCAATGCACCTTCACGATGACGGTGAGATTCTAAATTTTTAGTATGACCCCACATTGCCACACTCACGATTGGTGATTAGAGATATTATGAGAATCCAAAGGAAGGTTTGACATGTCTGGTGATGTTACTTGGTGGTGCATTGTTTGCCAAGCATGCAGTGAACTGTATTATATACACAGAAATGAAAAAACAAATCATGTTAATTACTTACGTGGCACACCTCCATCTACTAACAACAAGACCCTTCAAGTGAGGGCTCGCCATGGAGTTTAGAATGCTGAGAAAAATGGAACAGAGGCTAATGTACTAACAGGGGCAGGAGAAAGTGTTCCTGCTGTCTGCTACCGGAAGGGGCTGTCCTTCGTGTTGCTTTGTTACTTACTTATTTATATTTTGTTATCATTATTTTTTTGTCTTTCTGAGACAGGGTCTCGCTATGCAGTTCAGGCTGGCCTTGAGCTCACTTTGTAGCCCAGGCTGGTCTTGAACTCACAGTGATCCTCCTGCCTCAGCCTTCGGAGCACCAGTGTTACAGCTGTGCACTGCCACACCCATCAGTAAGGGCTGAGACTCCAAGCCTTGGCCACCACATCTGGTAGGCATGCCAGTTAAATGCACAGTATGAACCTCACTGAGCTTGGACATTTACAAGGACATGGGGTTTGATAGCAGTGGGGAAGGATGGGGTGTCATCTTATGTAATTGCTGCAGTCCTTGGATTCTTTGGCAACATTATTTTAACAGTTGAAATGCTAATGGAGGTGGAGTGTGTTTTAAAAGAATACTCAGAACCGGGCGTGGTGGCACATGCCTATAATCCCAGCACTTGGTAGGCCGAGGCAGGAGAATCATTGCAAATTGGAGGCCAGTCTGGGCTACAAAGTGAGCTCAGGGACAGCCTGAACTGCATAGCAAAACCCTGTCTCAAAAAAAAAAAAGAGTACTCAGGGGTAAAGCACTACATGTGAGGTTTACAGACGTGTAAATGGTTAGAGATGAAGTAACTTTCTCTGTACAGGGACCAACGGGAGGAGAGAACATGGAAGACAAGGGGAAGGTGAAGGTGGAAAGCTGGAATGTACAAGAGAGGCCATCACCTGAGCTTGGAGCATTCTTCTTGTAACAATAGAGGCACTGGGTACTGGGCTTAATCTGAGAGTGGGTCAGAGATCACAGGCCTTAAGGAAGACACACTTCTTCCATTACTGCTGGTCATTTAACCCACTCATTTTTGTTTGTTTCTTGAGACAGAATCTTACTATATAGTGTAGGCTGGCCTCGAACTCAGCGGTCCTCCTACCTCAGCCTCCCAAGTGCTGGGATTCTACGTGTGCACCTCCATGCCTGGTTTGTTTGTTTTTTGAGATGAGATCTCACTGTGTTTCAGGCTGACCTTGAACTCACTATGTAGCCCACACTAGCACCAAACTCTGAGAGATCTTCCTGCCTCAGCTTCCTGAGAAGTGCTGCTGGGATTCAATGCATGTGCCACTGTACCCACCTTGGAGTGAATTTTCAATATTGTCTTAGCCTCCTGGAGTGGTTAGATGATACGCATGGACTACCATGCCTGGCTATGATGTAGGTCCTTAAGTCACTACTTTTAATGGCAGTTACAGTGTTTGGTTAAATGAAATTTTAGTGAGGCCTAGTGGCACCCACCTTTCACCTCAGCCTCTCAGAACGCTGAGGCAGGAAGACTGCATGGCCAGCCTGGACAATGGAGCAAGAACCATACAGCACAAAATAAAACTAGCGGGGCTGTGTCTACAATCTAAAGGAACCTGGGTAACTGTTGGGGACCACAGACTGTGAATTGACTAGTGTCTAGTACCTGTGCTAGGCACTCCGTGTCCTGCCTTCCTCCTGGGCTGGCTTTCGAATGCAGAAATCACCTTCCTCTTATCAGTGAGTTTGGTGCCCAGGTACAGGGATGCACCTGGCTTCTTTCCTCTATGATGTTAAACTTGCCCATTCTTCCACTGCCTCAATGCTGTTCCAGGAAAAAGCACCCTACTCACTGGCTCCCCTACACTGACTGATAAATAGTAACTAGCTTGGAATCTTTGTCTGCCCACCCCAAAGCATTGACCTCCCAGTCCCTCTTCATGTTTTACTAAATTTATCTTTGTTATTTCATCCTTGCTAGAACTCCTCATACAGGCAGCTGGGGATCTTGGCCAGGTCCTCGATAAGTAACGTCCACAAAGCCCTGAATTCAGTCTTCAGTACTGAAATATAAAACAAGTGATAAACATTCAGTGGAAAACTTACTTTGATTTTTGAATTTCATGCTGTTTGGATACTAGTGGATGCGATACTGGGCTTCATGTGGAAGTGGGTCAAAGGTGAACATCCTGGACAGGAGCAGCCAGTGACTGCTGTCAGCAGCAGGGTGCCACGTGTAAATAGCCGGTGATTTTCAGTGCACCGGGTTCAATAGAGTACACAAGATCATTAATATTTTCTTGTGAAATCTGCTATGTGTTATGTAAGTTTTACCAACTACAGGTCACTGTAACTGTGTTGAGCTCTTTTAAAGGGGCCAAGGTGTACTGATAATGTTTGCTAGGTGAGGTGTATTCTGTCCGTTTCCAGTGGCTTTTATTTCCAGCTGCCTTTGGGTTGATGTAACTCAAGCAGCCTGTGTGGTCTCATTCAGTCAACCTTTTGTCAAGGGTTTCTGTAGAATATGAAATGTATCAGTTTTCTGTATGGAGAGGTGTTTAATCGGGTTTGCAGGAGGAACTGAACAGCTATACTGTTTGGGTTAAAGAGCACTCCTTGGAGTTTTGTTCTCTGGTTTGGGCTTGGCTCGGATTTGTAGTGTCTCTCTGTATTTTGTATTATAGAGAGCAGCACCCTAGTCAGACCGTCTGGCTTGCTCAGCAGGACAAGGGGATAGAACTGTGCTCAGGGCCGATCATTTGACTACAAGACACCAAACATGTACAGTGCTGAGGAGAAAACACTTCCGTTCTTAGTTATAATTTATTCTGCTTCTCAACATCGTTCTAATGACCTCACCCCGGGGTGACAGTATCTGGCCTTCTTCCTCTACTCTTTTCCTGTTTTCCACTGCCATGTTCTTGTCCTTCGTAGGCCAGGATAATGTCTGTCTAGAGCTGTCGCCTCGTTTTCCTTTGCAGTGACTGACATCTCTGGGGAAAAGAGGTGATTGTGAGCTTTTGTTATATGTTTCCTATGTGGTTAGAGTCTGCAGTCCCAGAAATTTCTGAGGTTCTCCCGAATGGCGTTCACTTTGTGGACTACTGTCTCATGTTGGTTCCCTGCACAGTCTCTGGGAACTACCTCTGGAGAAGTGACATCTGAGGAAAGCACAGGGCTTCCTTCCGTTCAGTCCACACCTCAGCCTGGCCTGTGTTTCCCCCTCCCAGTGTGTGTCATTACAGCACACCTGGCAGTGCATCAGAATGCCAGCCAGTGGCAGAGCAATGTAGGAGAGTGTGTGCAATCCAGACCAGGAGCTATTTTGGTAACTCAGGTTGGGTTTGGAGTTTAGAGCTAGAAAGATGGAAGCTCTTGGAGCCTTTTTTGCCTTCTCAAGGGCAGAGGTCATTCAGGAGTGTATGTGTCCTCTGCACTTGATCAGTCAGAGTCAGAAGTTTTCAGGCAGTGGTGATTCATGCTTCAGAAAACATGGATGTTGTGACAACGTATTTTTCCAAGGTTATGAAAAGCAGGCTTTTCTGCATCTGTCCATAATATAAATCTAGGAAGCATTCTCTTTCTTGCTGCCCTAGAAATGTATTTGGAAAAGTGCCATAGATATTCAGGAGTGTATTTGCTAATCAACAGTCCAGTTATAATATAAAAACACTATGTTTCCACTCTTAGTGGGTAGTAATTCCTATTTCTCATAACCACCAGCATTAGGCTTTTCTTTTTCTTTTCTTTTTTTTTTTTTTTTTGAGACAGGGTCTCCCTATACAGTTCAGGCTGGCCCTGAGCTCACTTTGTAGACCAGGTTGGTCTGGAACTGGGGAAGATCCTCCTCCCTCAGTCTCCAGAGTGCTGGAATTATAGGCATGTGCCACCACGCCCGGCTCTAACACTAGACTTTTCTAACTTGATGAACTTTATGGATATTAATTTCCATTTTCCCCTTTTTATATCTCTTTTATGCCACCCAGTTTCCTGTGGCAGCCCACCTGTGAATAATCTGCATACACCATGTGTTCATTTTTGTGATGGTGACACATTGTTTAAATAAAATCATTTCCGTGCATTCATATTTACTCGTAGAAAATAAAAGTACTTCGTATGGTTTACAGTAATGTGTAAGTCTTTACTGATGTTACTAGATGGGCCTTTTCCTGCTGTCTTCTGGTCCTTTCTCTGTGGTTGCCTCTACTCCTTTTACCATACTGTTATGGTTTATACATTGTGTCAACTTGGGGAGTCTTAGAGGTTTGGCTGAGTGACTCAACAGGAAGCCAAAGTACTTAATTTGTACACATCCTGAGCATGTGGAAAAGGAGGGCGTGGAGACTGTGTGAGAGCTACACACCCCCTGGGTGGGGGTAGGCTGTTTATAATGTAAGGGAAGAGAAGAGGCTACTTGCCGGCCATTCCTTCGTTTTGCTGGTTGTTTTGCTGCCATGAACAGTTTGCCCTCTGCCATGTGCCACTCTGCCTCTGAGCCAACCATGTATGGACTGAAACCTCCACAAACTGTAAGCTCAAATAAACCTTTGCTTCCTTCAGGTGGGTGTTGGGTATTTTGTCTCAGCAAGGAGAAAAAAGTAACCAAGACACAGACCATAGATACTGGCCTGAGTATCTTTAAGGAGATAATTTGCTGAATGTTTTTAGATAGTGTTTTCTCGATATACCTTTTTTTCTCACTTTTGAGCAATATGTTTTCAGTATTCTTCTAGTGTTTTTGTTGTTGTTATTTGTTGCTTATACATGAATAGTTGATCAGTCCTGTGAGGTAAAAGTCCAAATCACACCCTCCTTTCTCAGTGCTGAGGGTTAGGAAAATAGATGGGGATGTGTTCTTGGAGGAAACTTGGGTGCTTCATTTGCTGCTAAAAACTTGGGTGTAGAAATATCTCAGTGGTTTACACTTTGAGGAAATACTGTTTTTCCCATTCAAAACTTACTTGAAAACCAAAAATTTTTAAAAGGTTTTCTCCACCATACTCTAAGAAGCATGAGTACTTTTTCTCTGATTATTACTGGAAAATCCTGGCTAGTGCTGGTGGAGGTAAAATTCAAACTATTAGAATGTCTAAAACCTGCTCCCAGGAATTTGTACTTCTGAAACTTCTCTTAATGGTGCTCGTCAGGACACTTAACATATTCCTAGCCTTGTTCTGTTGCTGAGTTTCTTTAGAATAATTCATACTTCTCCTGGTGTACTTAGTTGTTCTCACGTTTAGTATTCAAGGGCTACTAATTGTGAGGTTTCTTTTTGTTATTGAGAATAAAACATTCTATGTCCTTCCAGCTGAACTGGGAAGTAGAATTATGTGCATTCACGGGTTGATTTGTAGTGACGATATTCAATCCTCAAAACCCATTCCATTTGTGCCCCAGCTAATGATAATGTGATCAAAAGCATAAGTATTCTCTGCTTCAGATTTGGCAGGTGCTTCATCAAGCCTCTACTGTGAGTTCCCTGTCACCTCTCAGGGCAGGTCCCATTCTTCATTCTGTTAAGGTGTTTGGTACACGGTTGGGAGTTTGGCCCTCATATGCTTGCATTCTCAGATGTGTGAATAATATTCCTTTGCGTGTCTTCCTGGCCAGTTTATGGCACGTTCTTGTTTACTATTCGTTGAATATTTTTAAACATTTTCAATACCAAAGTTACAATTTTTAGATAAATGAAAGGTGTGATTTGGATGTGATGAAACCTTCAATTTTTCTGTTCTATTATTAGTGCCTATTAATTTTATAAACTATTGATGTTCATTATGTATATTTTATAATTTGATTACGTCCATTTCCCCATTGTTTTCGTAAAGCTATCTTAGAAATTCGTATATCTGTCTCAGGGGAACATTTCATATCCTTGAGCTGTAAGATAATATACCTTCCCTAAAACCTAATTTCATTGTTTTTAGACACTCCCCAATAAAACCTATTAACGTTTTAAATACCATTCATTAATTTTCCTTGATGTTCAATTAAGATTTTGTCTGTGAAGCCAGGTTCAAGTTTCAAAATGTTATCTAAATACACTTAGAGAAGTTAGGGGTCAATTCCCTAAATAATAGATTGAGCAAAGGGGTATTTTCTATGATCTGTCAGAGCAATTCCTTAGATATTTATCTGCCCCAGTTTTTTCATTTGTATGCTGATCTGGTAAGCTCCCTGCATGACCTGTATCTTAGACATAATCTGCAAATGGACCCGGGGTTTCCCCGAAAGAGAACCAGTGTTTTCATTTTGCTATTGCTTTACCAATGAATTCTAATGTGTCGTGAAAAGGTCTGTGTGGGACAAGCGTATGAGTAACTGTTTGACTCAAACATGAAGGAAACATGGAAAGGACTCGGACTCATTTCAGCTTTTTATGAGTAGACTTGAGGTGTTTAATATTGTTGTGAATCTCACTCTTCTTTCTTCAAATGTGTCTGATGATTTAGGAGACAGTGGCTTTTGAGGATGTGGCTGTGAATTTCACCGTGGAGGAGTGGGCTTTGCTGACTCCATCCCAAAAGAAGCTCTGCCAAGATGTGATGTGGGAAAACTTTAGGAATGTGACTGCTATAGGTAAGAAATAAACTACGTTCTGACTTATGTAACCCAAAAGCATCAGCTGTTGTATAGCAGTGCAGTGTCCTTCATTGGAATATGGAAACATTTTACTGAATCTTCCAGGTGTGTTCACATTGTCCTATGAGTCTAGCCAATGTATTAATTTTAATGTAACGTAGTAGTAACTCATCAGTACATTTCTGTTTCTATACTTTAGAAAGAACCTGTCATAACCAGCAAATTGAAGAGGAGTACAGAAGTTTCAGGAAAAATCTGAGGTAATTTACACTCACAAAAAGAATGCTCCTTAAGTGTCAGGTGGTAAACAGAAATATTAAAAGCAAGCATACAGTATAACTGAGGCCATGTTCAAACATCTTTAATCTCACAGAATTTTCCACAGATGCATGCATGCTGCGTATCTATAATATGACCATTGAATAGTTAAACTATAGTCTATTTAAAATAAGTTTGAAACTTAGGGTGTACTGACATACCAGAAATGAAATTATCTAATGTGTTAGAATAAACTAATTATTTTCTATACTCAAGATTGAAAAAGTATATAAAATTGTGTTTAGGTGTTGATTATAGGTATATGTAAAACAAAATTTGTCTTTAAACCTGGAGTCATGTTTAGGGTATTTAATGATATATACATGTAAGTATTTTCTAAAGATCATTTTCACAGCAAGCAAATTATGTAAGCAATGCTGTATTTTTAAATATGGTATATACATTCAATATTTACCAAATTGCAAATCTTGTGGAAGTATTCAAAATCCAATGAATGTTATAAAGCTGTTTTCAAGTAACCCTGCAAAGCACTGAGTACATTCAATTTCCAAAATATTAGAAAGCACTTCCCTGTGTTGTTGGTGGCAGTATGTCGTTGTGGTACAATAGCTATGAAAATAGGTGTAGAGTTTCCTTAAAAAACTAAAATTTAGGGGATGGGGGTATAGCTCATTGGCATAAGCGCTTGCTTGGCAAGCGCAAGGTCCTGAGTTCGATCCCTGATACCAGAAAAAAAAAATTAAATTTGAAATTTCATTTTACCATCTATACTTTTCCTGGGTAAACTCTGCCTAATATTTTTTCCTGGTACAGCCATCTTTAATAACAAACACAGGTGTTTGAGGGAAAACTACCGATAGCAAAAATAACTAGATGAGAAGAAGTAAATGTACTGGAAGAAAATGCACATTATGAATTTCTTATCAGTCAACGTAAATAGAAACACATGAACTAAAACACAAAGAATTATAGAAGAAATGGAACAGAAACCTCAAATAACTTCCCCTTCTTCTTTTTTAAAATAGGCTTCAAATTGTTAATGCCTCTTTTCTCTGCTGAGTGTATTTTTTTCCTTCATAGGACCAGTTTTCTTTCTTTTTTGTTGTTTTTTTTTTTTTTGGCCTGGGAATCGATGTCCGAACCTCACACATGCCAGGCAGGTGCTGTGCCGCTGAGCTATATCCCTGGCCTCCGGATGACACTAGTTTTGAACTGCATTATTTTATGAATAATATGCAGTACTTGCAGCAACTACTTAGTCAAAGTTTAAGCTTTATTTAAAACATACCATTTTTCCATTTTACGCACCAAAACTCAACAGCCGCAGCTCCTGGGCTGGGGTCCTTTCTCCTGATCTCCAGTGCTGTTGCACAAATGTACACAGGAAAGCTGAAATTACTTAGCACATTATATAGTGTCCTTTATCAGCTGGCCAGCCTACTCTTCTGCAGTTGCAGTCACTTGACGTCACACAGCATGGGGTCCAGTCCCAGAGATTACTCAGCATTACATGATGATGAAGTTTTACGTTCACATTCCCATGTTTAGCTGTCTTTCTTGTTAGCCTGGTGTGCACCTATGCATCTATCTAAACCCAGTTTAATTGTTGCTTTTTTTGCCAAATCTCCAAAACTGCTCAAAGCATCCTTGAGGCTACATCAAATTCCATACTGATCTTAAATACCGAACTATGTGGTTTTGATATTAATATAGTGAAATTGATTTTCGATCTATAAATTCACTGTGTAAAAAGCCATACCACCGTTCTCTCCCCTCCTCTTCCTTCTCTTGCTATTCTTTCTTTTTTCTTTCCACTCTTTTTTTCCTTCCCTTCCTCTCTTCACATCTTCTTTCCTTTTAAAACTTTAACATGGACGGTTGGCTTTTTAATCCAATTCCTGCCCAATACCTCCCCTTGGGTGTTTTATCTCCACATGGTGAGAAAGGAGGTCTCCCTGGCCTCTTCCCAACCTGCTTTTCCTCAGGCTTTCTCAGCTCAGTCAATGGCGGTGGAAGAACCTGGCACTATTCTTCACCCCCTTTCTCCCTCACGCCTGACGAGAAATCTGTTGGGAAAGTGTCGATTTTACCTTCCAAATATATTCATCATCTCATGACCTCTTCATGCCACCTCAACTACCACCATATTGTCTCTAGTAGATTGCAGTAACCTTCTAACAGTCTTTCATTATTTACTTATTAGTTTTGACTTTCTTTGTTGTTATTGTTGACTTTTTCAGACTGGGTCTCGCTATGCAGTTCAGGCTGGCCTTGAGCTCACTTTGTAGCCCGGGCTGGTCTCGAACTCACAAGTATGCTCCTGCCTCCGCCTCCCAAGTGCTGGGATTATAGGCATGTGCCACCACACCTGGCCTTGTTTTTAACTTCTAACATGCTACGTAATTTACTTTCTTACTCTATGAGTTGTTTCTTGCTCTTCTCATCTAGAAAGAAAACTCATCAGTGCCAGATATTCTCCGATTGTTCCTGTGGTATTCCCAGCATCTGGGTCTAGAAACGTTGGCACATAGTAAGCAGATTTGTGTGCTGCTGAGCATGGGGACACGTTTTGAGAAAGGTGTTTTTATGTGATTTTTATCACTATGTGAAGATGATGCAGTGTATTTGTACAAACTAAGACACTGCACTGCAGTGTAGTCTTACGGTGCCACTGTAACACATTGTGTCCACTAATTGAAATGTTATGGACTCATCTCTTGTGGCCCGTTTCCACACTTCAGCCCTGGGTGAAGGGTTTCAACAAATCTTGATGCAGTGACAATGCACTGGAAACCATTCCTTTTTTTGTTCTCAACACATTTCGGGCACTTGAGAGCATCCCAACTAGCAGGGTTTCTTTGCATACCTGTTACTTTCCTTTCATCTTTAGGCACAGGAGTCCTAGGTCCTGTGAAGTGTCCTTTGTTGAGCGAGAGCCTCCCTATGTTTCCTACCACCTGATGTTGGTGTCTCTCTGGGGAGCGAGCACTGAGGACTGCACAGCCCCATGACCTGACCTGTTGATATCTGTCTGCCTGCTTTGCAGTGTGAAACAACCAACGTCCTTCTGCTTTCTTCCCTTTCCTCTACAAAGCTTGTCGTTTTACATCAGAAAACTCAAGCTCTTCCAATTGATAAGCAGCATCTTTGCTTTCAAAGCAGCTTCTGTGCTTTCCTCTGAAGAAAACTTGTCAAATGCGAGGGTCACTAAGGGACAAATAACAGCTTCAGAACAAGTCAGGAAGTGGACATATCACGTTGTTCTCTTTTTCAGACAGGGTCTCACTATGCAGTTCAGTTAACTCACATTGTAGCCAAGGCTGGCCTTAAACTTAAAACCATCCTCCCGCCTCAGCCTCGTGAGTGCTGGGATTACAGGTGTGCACCACCATGCCCAGGTCTAGCTGTTTCTTTTTTTAATTCAGTAAAGTTCATAGGTACATTTTAGATATACATAAAGACTTTATGCATCATAGGGAGATTGTATCTGTACGTGATATACTTTTATTTCTCTGTTTTTCTTAATCCCCTTTCCTACTTTCAACCCATCCTTCCCTTCTTATTTACAAAGCTTTGTTTCCATTTTATCCTGTTTTACTCTTTTCGCTTTTATTTCCTTACTTTCCCCCCTCCCCCATATAGTTCTTTCTTGTTGAATAATTTCTTCCTCTTTCACAATATCCATTATACATTTCTGTTCTTATTTGCTCTTTCAGTTTTTCACACCTGGGAGACACTGACAGTATTTACATATGTGATTCTGATTTCTTTCACTTGAGAGTATGGTCTGAAGTGCATCCATTTACCTAGGAATACCTTTAATTTATCCTTCTTTATGGATGAGTGGTACTCCATTATATAAAAAACCACATCATTATCCATTGCTAGTTGATGGGTATTTGGGATATTTCCATGATGTCGCTATCAGAAATATGCTGCTATGAACATGGGTGTGCAGGTATCAGTGTGGTTTGATTCTTTTAGTTCTGGGAAGATGACCAGAATTGAAGTAGCGGGATCATGGCAGGATCAAATGGGACCTCTGATTTTAGTTTTTTGAGGAATCTACATACTGATTTCCATGGTTGCAGCAGTCTATACTCACAAACAGTGGAAAAAGGTTCCTTTTTCCCACAACCCTGCCAGCATTTCTTACTGGTTGATTTCTTGATGATAGCCATTCTTTCTGGAATAAGATGGAATCTCAGTGTTGTTTTAATGTGCATATCTCTAATAACCAGGGATGTTGAACATTTTTTCATGTATTTATTTGCCATATGAGTTTCCTTGCCTGAGAAGTGTGTATTGATCTTAGATGCACACTTTTGGATTGGCTCTTTAAATTTCGGATGTCTGATTTTTTCCAAATCTTTATATGTCCTCGATATAAATCCTTTGAAGGACAATTGGGTAAAATTTTTCCCACTCTGTAGGTTGTCTTCTTTTGATTTGTTTTGTTGTGAAAAAGCTTTTTAATAAGATAAGATCTCAGTTATTGATTCTTTGTATTATTTTCTGTGAGGTCAGGGTTTTCTTCGAGATCTCTGCATACACCTATGCCTTTAAGAGTTCTGCCCATTCTCTCTATCAGCAGTTTTAGGGTTTCTGTTTTCATATTTAGGTCTTTCCTCCATCTTAATTTCACCTTCATGCATGGTGCA
>PVLD010024229.1:0-25847 GCA_004027595.1 Dinomys branickii
GTTGTTGAGAGGATTAATGGTCTGACCAATTTTGCATGTCTGTATATGGGTTCATATATTTACACTTCGAAGATATCAATGGATAAAGCAATAACCACTGTTGAGACCATGTCACCTTGTCTATAGATCAGTTGTGATTGTACTATTTTTATGCTAATTGGTGTCTGTTTGTTAATATGTTTTTGTACTTTTATTTTTTAAAAAAATAAAAAATAATTAAAAAAAAAAAAAGAAGAAGGCACTTGGCTCAATTTCCAAAGCCAGGAAAGACCAGAAGGGGAAGTTTCTACTAGACAGCACCTGAAATGCATAGGTTTTGGAGCGGGGACTGGGGGTGATGTTGGCTGATACGCCCAAGGCTTAGAATCATGGGGATCAGGATCTTGCCTGAGTGAAGATAGGTAAGTGGACAGGTAGCCTCTGCACCCCCATCTGCCTGCTGGATGCTCAGAGCGGTAGCCAGGACTCCACCGAGGCTGCAGGCACTGGAGGGGTTTCCCCTAGGAAGCCAGAATAACCAGGGTTTGCAAAGTTAAAAATAACTCAGCCCCCTGAGTGAGTGATTCATAGCGTGGAGGTGGGGTTGGCTCTGTCCTGTCGTTTCCAACTTCCTTCAAACAGTTCTCATAGCGACCCCTCCCCCTGGGCTGAAGGCAGCAGAGAAACCTCTAGTGGCTGTGCCCTCAGCTGTCCCGCAGTACTTTCTCTATCCCTCACCCTAAGTTGGAGGTGAGCACAAGGAACTCCCTTCACTCCTGTCAATAGGCCTGGTGCTCCCTGGGTGTTCCCTGGGACACGCACAAGTGCACAGAGACAGCGTGCCCGCTTTGGAGTTAAGTGGTCTGCATGAAATCTCAGCTCCATATTTCAAGTCCCTTTGCTTCTCTGAGTCTCGGTTTCTTCTGTGAAATGGAGAAAATGACAATAGAAGAAAAACGCACTGAGGGCTTCAGTATCATGTCATTTTGAAATGTTACAAGGGGTTTAAACTCAGCCACGCAGTCTCATTTCCAAACCATTCTCTCTTAACCAGCATTGTGTTAAGGCAACTGCAAAGAGCGCTTGATGGATTACACAGCATTTTAAATCAGAAACCTAGTTTGACTTGGATAATTATCCAATAAGGTAAATCTAGTAGGGATAATGGTCCTCATTTTAAAATGAATAGATGCTGCTCAAAGGGTGTGAGCAGCTTTTCTGAGGTTACCTAGCCTATAAACGGAGGAAATGAGTCTGACCCAGTCATAACCACAATGCTATGTCCTAGGTACGTAAGTACCTTATATTTTCTTCTATATGATGTGGAATAGTGGTTCTCAACATGGGGCAATTTTGCCTAAAAGGGAACATTTGGCAAAGTCTGAAGACAGTTTTGGTCCTCGTAGTTAATGTATAGAGACCAGGATGCTACTAAACATCTTCCGCTGTATGGGTCAGCCTCTCTCAACATGGGAGTGTCTGCCCTCAAATCTCAGCAGTGCCTTAGTCAACTTAGTAAAGCACTCAATGAGATTGTTTCCATTTTGCAGAAGACAAAGCTGAGATTTTGTGACTAAGTAATTTTCTCAAATACTATAGATAAGACATGGGAAAGTGAAGATTTAAAGCCAGACTGGACCTTCCCCATTTTTTAACCATTAAGCTGTTCTATCACTCCAAGGGAATCTATATTAAATCCACCCAAGCGTCTTGGAGGGTACCAAAAGCACATGTAATATTCAAAGAAAGAAAGTTCCTTTATTCAACAAGGCTTTTATGTATGTGGTGAGTATGACCACTTACCCAAAGAGAAGAATTTAACTTTTAATCCAAACCAAAAGTTCAGATAGGATCTCTCATCTCTAAAATATCTCAGCCCTTTATTTCTTTTTTTATAGGATTATTTTATAATATTCACCCAAAGAGTCAAATGTAAAAGAGTGTGAGAGAGCTAGCCTCACACTAGAGACCCAAATAATCTAGCTGAGGACCTGGATCCCATGACAATGTCTTGCACAAGTCCAGCTGAAGAGCTAGAGCCCATCACAATGTCCTCTGCGAGGACATGAGCCCATGACAATGTCTCATGCAAGTCCATATCAAGGATCTGCACTGGGAAGATCCAAAGGTCAGTGGTGAAAGCTAGAAAGTCTGCACCAGTGAGATGAAGGATCTGTGCCAGTGGGCTGAGGGATCTGCACTGGGGCTAGGAAGTGATGCTCGGTGTAAGGACCAGAACTCCCCCAAAGAGAACCTCAGCCATCCCCAGTAACAGTGAGGACCAGAGCTCCTCCAGTGGTGAGAACATATAAGTTCATACCAGGAAAGCTGTCAGCCCTTTATTTCTACTGCACCAAATATGTATTGTACTCATCCTATTCCAAGTAATGCATAATAGTCCCCCTAAAACAATTCTGTTCTCAGCCCTAGGTTTTGGAAGAAATAAAAGTGAAGGACAAAAAGGTATTACTGATGAGAACATGACACAAAACAGGAGAAAGAGAAGCTTGGCTCCCAACTAGCGTGTGCTCTCAGCTGCTCTGGTTCCAAGAAGCGACAGGGAGGGCCTCTGTCTACCACTGGGGTCATGATATCTGATGTACGATTCCCCTCTACAGAGGGAAGACCCCTTGGTGTCTGGATCCTGCTCTCCTAATTCACAAACTCTCATTTATGAAATAAGAGATTTAACTTGATGCCTCCCCATCCCCCCCTGCCCCAGTCCTGACCTCTGTGTCAGTAGTTTGGAAACTTTCTGTTTACTACTTCACATTTATAGATGAAAAGTGTGCTCACATATGGCACACTTACTTAGGTCCATCCCAACTTTTATGGAGCTGCAATCCATTTGCAGGCAGAAAGACATGCACTCCAAGGCACTATGATAAACTTTTACCATCATAACCTTTAGTGAGCCATCTGCAGTGTGAGAACCTAGGGTCAACGCCAAGCACAGGACCTGTAATGTCACTGTCCGGTGGATAGGACACATGGACCCAGCTGTTAAGGAGCTCTGTTCTAGGTATCAGGGAGCTGGGCATGGTCTACATTATGGAGTGGGCAGACCTGGAAAATCCAACAGTGGAGCCTGTGAGTGCTGCCCCACATAGCAGGCCAGTCTCCGATCTCACATGGATAGGGGACCTCTGTTCCTTTGTGGCTACTGAGACCTTTTAACAGTTTATTAGCTGGCCAAAGAGTATTTTCTCTAAGAACATTTGCATGTGATACAAACCAGAGTTTCATGGTTATTCCAAAACCTGGACATAGAGAGGTTCATTTGCATTTGGATCCATTTGGCTTATTATAAACAATTCTATATTTACCAACACAAAAAGGAGGAACTGTCAGGTTCTTAAAAATGTAATTTCAACTGTGAAAATTTGTGAATTGTTATGCAATTACTTTAAAATTTGAACCACTTCTGTGTGAAAAGTTTCTGGTCTGTGATCAAGAATTTGAAGAAGCCATCATTAAAATACCATGGTCAGGCTGAGGACATAGCTCAGAGATAAAGTGTTTTCTAGCACACCTTGGGTTCAGTCCCCAGCACCACCAAAAGAAAAAGACAGTAATTGTTTGCATTCATTTGAACCATGGTGAAAAATACTTATTTTTAAAAGGTATGTGAATGGAAATAAACTTTCATGGGAAATTTAAAAGCACTTATTTGGAAGTTTTGCTTCAATATTTAATATTACCTTGAAAACATTGTTTCATTATAATTATTTAATAGAAAGAAAAAACAGTAACTTTTAAAAAACAAATCAAGCTCCATGGAAGCAGTCTTAGATCCTCTCCACCCTATCCTATCCTAGACAAATTTTCTTATTTTTTTTTCTGTGTGCAGTGACATGAAAGAGTTTGAGAATCAGTGTTCTAGAATGCAGATGACCCATACCTTGTTTGCTGGTTGTGGGAAGTTGCTATTCAGGATTGTCCAGTGTTCTGTGATGTGCTTTAAATGAACTGAATATTTTAAATGCTTTCTTTTTTTAATAATTTTTTTTTTTTTTTTGCGGTACTGGGGATTGAACTCAGGACCCTGCGCTTGCTAGGCAAGCACTTATTCCACTGAGCTATATCTCCAGCCCTTAAATGCTTTCTTGATATTTTTCTCATACATAGGTACATGGTCTGCACTTGTAAGTGCCAGAGCGGTCCCTAGTATTTACTGAGCATCTACCATATTCAACACCACACAAAGTGCCTCATAAATGTTATTTCTTTTCTTTCAAAAATATACACAAATTTTTTAGGAGTACTCAAATACATTTTATACACACAAAAGCATATATATAAGCATATATATATATATATACATATATATATAATATATCTGCAAATTTCAGAGTTAATACTATAATGTACCATTAAAGAAAACATAATCTTCACCACAAAATTATCAAAAGATGAGTGTCTATTGCCCCTTGATAAATGAGATGGTATGACACAGAGAAAAAGTCACAACCCACGGTTATAGAACAGGTGAAATCATTCTAGGTTATTAATACTTGACTAGGGACTTAGGTTAGCATGTGTCTGAAGTCCAGAGACATCAGGCCAATTCAGTAGTCTAAGACCTGAAGATCTAGTGCAGATGGGGAGAGGGCAGAATGTCTACATAAACATAATAACTGTTAGAACAGACTACATGTAGTATCTGGGAAATGGTCCCCATTTCCATAATAACCTCTTCAAATAAGAAAAGGATAAGGAAGGAAGAGATAGCAGAAGGAAAAAAAAAAAGAAGAAAAACAGTTTGTGGAAGTCTGAGACAAACTCCATAATATAATCTCAAATCTCATCATATTTTCAAGTCATGACTTTACAAAGTTAGATAGGAAAATAGTAAAGCTATAGAAAGATGTCCAATTACATGAGAATTTTAAAAAATGTGTAACTATGTATGTGTCACTGAAGCAACTTGCACAAGATATTTTATGACCAAAAACACGAACCACAATGGCTCCCCTTCCCTTGCTGTGACAGCATTCTGACCTGTGTTGTGGTCATAAAAGACACAATGGCCATTATGTGGGGTGAGACCTTCCCTAGAAGGCAGGAAGACAGGACTTCACCACCAGTTCCCTTTCCACTGGCTCTGCAGGCCTGTCAGAGGGGTTGGGGGGCCCTTTGGCTTGAGAATCCTTCAGACTGACATGACCAAGATGAGAAAAGACAAGATCTAAAGGATAGAAGTTTAAATTAAAATTTCATCTTGGGAGAGAACAAGGGAGATGCTAGAAATTTTATATCTTTACCCTATCAGTTCACTGCTAGGGGAAGGAAGAGCATGTGGTGTCAGACAAAGGTGTGTCTATGACAGGGAACTGGGTTCACATTGCATCTTCTAGGGAATTTCAAAGACACATGGCAATTGTGCTCAAAACTACAAATTGTGCTCAAGTAGCAAGCCACGGGTAAGAAGTCCTTGGCTAAATATCATTACAACCTTTCTGAGTGCCATGCATACTGTGTCTGCAGGAATGTTACTATTTCTCCTGTGTGTCTCAGGGATGATGCTCAAGAAAACATTGAAAAGAAAAAATATTACTTGAGATAAATTTAATAACAAAAAATATGGCTTAACATATTCTTTAGTGATTTAGAAAAGAGTAATCTTGATGGCATCTGAACTGAAAGAGGAGACAAAATAAGAAAATTTAGAATCACTAAACTAAATGAAAAATTAGTAATTAGAGTTTTCTGGATAAACAGAATCAATAGAATGTATGCAAAAATATATAGATTTATTTTAAGGAATCAGCTCATGTGATTGTGGAAGCGTGATCATTTTGAAATGTGTAAGGTAGACTGGCAAGCTGAGACCCAGGAAATAATCACAGGTCATATCCAAAGGCATCTGGCAGGAGTCTTTCTTCTACAGAGAAATGTCTTTGTTCTGTTAAGGCCTTTAACTGATTGGACAAAGCACATCTACATTATGGGAAGGGGATGTGCTTTATTCTAAATACACTGATTTAAATATTAATTCTTCTCTCAAAATATCCAGAGAAATGTATGACCACATGTCTAGGCACTGTGACCTACCAGATGACACATAAAATTAGCCATCACAACTAGTTTATAGAACTTATCTTTGTTTACTGCTTTATATCTCTTACTGGACATTTATAGCCTTTATTTCACTTCATCCATTCCATACACTTTTTATGGATTAGCAAGCTGAGCTTGAAATGCTGAATAATGCTCCAGGCACCCAGAGCTAGCAAGTGTTGAACATGTAAGTGAATCCATTGTACCACGCTGACACCAGTGGTGACATTCAGACTCCAAGCCAATTTCTGACTGTGCCCCATCTGTACCATCAGGCCTTGCTTTGCAAATGATAATGCCAGCAAGAGAGACTACTATGACCCAATCAGCAGAAATAATTTAGTTCCATTGCTGAGGATGGCAAGGAACAGGGGATATAAATAAAACTTTTCATGTTCTTCTTTTTTAAAACTATTATCTATAAAACAATGGTTTTTCTCATGCCTTTGCTGTTGGTTTTGTTTTAGAGATAATGTGGTTCTAACCCTGAAAGTCTTGCCTTTTAAATTAACGTCCTTTTAAAAATTACATTCATATGTGCATTTTCACACATTCACTTCATTGAGTATTTGATCAGTGCTCAGTGTATGTCAAGGACGGTAAATCCCTAGTAGAAAAGCTTTAGAAACTGTACAAAGAATTGTACATGCTAAAAGAGTCCATTCATCTCAAGTTCAAGAGTAAGTAAAACTGAAGTCACAATAACAATCACTTTGACAGGAGGTAATGATGGGCTGGAAGTAGACAGAAATGTTCCACATTTTGATCAGGGTGGTTGTTACACTGGTGACTATGCATGCAGAAATCACTGAGCTGTTCACTTGGGATCTGTGTGTTTCATTGCCTGTATATTCTTACATCTCAATCAACAAAGAAATAAGTTATACTACCATTGGGCTTAAAAAGCATTGGGAAGTGAATGTTTCCATCCACTTACTTTTCCAAGTAAGCATGAACAAAATGAGAAGGAACCTGGTAAACTTTGGTGGCAGATGAGCAAATAGCCCAGGAAGGTGGGCAGTATGGCCATAGCATGAGAACTTTCTGATCAGTAGAAGTCTGCAGAGCAAAGTCCAGCTCCATGATGGGGTTGGGTGTGGAGGGGAAGTCAGTAAATTCTGCTTGTCATAAGGAAACCACAAATACACTCTTCCTTGGATATCCTGGGGAGAAGGGAATACAAACCCCTATATTTTCTCAAGAGAATAAAATGAAACATGACCTACCATACTAACAAGCCTTGGATAAGCTAAATTGCATTTTGGTAAAAGCATTATATCCAAAATTCTGGAGCCGCCCCATGTGGTTGAGTGGATGAGAGCTCCTGTGGGACCCTTAAGGAGGTGTCGTGAGGTGTAGGGGATCCAGTGCAGTTACCTAACCTTCTAGTAGGATGTTCTGAAGTACAGGAACCACTTGTGTAACGTGTCATGCCCTGGACCTCAGAGCCCTTTCCAGGAGAGACATGGACTTCTATTTACCTCCAGAAATAGAAGAACTAAAGGCATACAGGGTTCTTGTCTTCCTCTGCCTGCAGAGTCAGTTCTGACACAGAGGAAGTGTGGCTGCAGGCATGGGTTTCTAGATGATCTCTAAGAATTGCTTGGTTTTGATGAAAAGAGAATTCCCCCAAATGGGCTGGGCTTGAATTTCCCAATTACGTGCTCTAGTTGCAGAGGGGGCCAGCCTCTTGGTGCTCTGCCCACTGTATCCTGAGTTTGACTCTGGAAGTAGAGGTTGGTGGCCAAGCCCAGCAGGGCCCACAGCCTGGCAGCAGCTTTGGTTGGTCTCTGCTGCCATGCTGAGTGCAGAGGACCTGGCCATGGCTCCTGAGGATTCTGAGAGGGAAAATTTGTGACTAAGAATGTCATGCTTTTGCTTTCTGGAGAAGCATTCTCAGGCCCATTGGATTTGCCAGCTTAAAGGACCAGCAAGGGCCTCTGAGGTTCCTCTGAGCAAAGTTTGTCATGTGGGGTCCATCTGGCTGCAGACTTCTGGAGACTCGGGCTTCTCTGTGAGGTGACAAGTGTGTCACCTTCTCCTGAGCCCCTATTACCATCCCCAGTTTAAGACAGAGACTAGGTCTTTACTATCCAGGCATATGAAGGTAGGAGTCCACGCAAGTTTAACCTAGCAGAGTCTTTCCCTGTGTCATGTCCATCCTCCAATCCCTGCATCCTCCCTAACCCCTTCTTCCTTCTCTCTTCTCTTTGTTCAGTCACAACCTTATTTCCCTTCTTCTCTAAACTGCTAATCTTAACCTTTTCACTGAGTTCTTCTTTTTCAATATGGACACTGAGTTCATGGACAAACCAAAAATAAATCTTGAAACTCTAAACATTGGAATAGAAGACATTGCCATGTGACAAGCTGTGCAACACAAGATATGTCAGTTGGGCTATTATCTACTGACTGCCAGGTACTGAGTAGAATGCTTTGGAAGATCAAGATGGAAGAGAGGGAGGGAAAACCAAGTGCCACTCCAAGGATACCCAGCATTTACTGCACACTCGGTATGTCAATGTCCATGCTGAGCCATTGAGGTCAATGAGCTCAATAAGCCCCCTGTAGCCTTATAAAGAAGAACCTGTTTGGTTCTACTTTGTAGAAGAGAACAGTGTAGTTTAGAAAGTTAAAAACTTGATAGGACCAAGCAGCTAGTTAGTGGGAAAGACTGTGCAATCCTAGAGCACTAGTGTACCCTGCCATATCTTTCCTCCCTTACTCTATCTTCATGACTAACTTGTAAAGTAAGTTGTATTATTCTTGCATGGTGGATGATGAAACAATTCAGAAAGGCTAAGTAAGTTGTCTAATGTCACGTAACTAATTAATGACAGAAAAATTGAACTTAACTATTTCAGATGTTGAGTTTTTTTCCCCATCAAAGTATATGACTTTGGTCTCTGAAATTAAAGAGTTCTTAATTTTACTAAGAGCATTAAGGTACACAAAAGCAAGATGAGGAAGTAGGCCAGCTCTGATCTGAGGGGGTTAAAGCAGAAGGCATTGGGATGGAATGACATGGGTTGAAGAACAAGGCCCAACACATCCTCCACATCTCAGGACAAAGAGGTGGCCTTACACTTCTTTAGCCTGAGTTGCCTTTGTGGTCCAAGTTCTTGTTTCTCTTGTCTGAGCCCTTTGTCTTGGTAGAAATCTTTAAGGAGATCCCAAGAAAGAAAATATAAGAATAAACATGGAATGGGAATGGCTTTCCAAGAATATTAAATAATGGTTTTCATGCCATTAAAAAAAAAACAATTTTTGCGTGGTAATAATAATGATCAAATAATAACTACTTTGAGCTGTGATGGCATCTTTCACCCAAACACCTACCACTGCATAGTCAGCCTCATTATTAATAATGAGACTGGCTCCCCTGTCCTGATTGCTATCTTAAGATGGGGAAATGGCTTCCGGGACAGCCCCAGTGGTTGCTGCAAATGGGTCACTAAGTTTGTTTTCTGGTCCCCCAAGAGAACAAGCTCTGTATTAATGCTTGCCCTGAACTAGGGATGTCTTTGGGGGTTGGGCAGTGTGATGCCTTTGGTAGAAATGAAGCAGAGGTGTGGTCACCCCAGAACTAGCCTCCAGATCCTTGCACACAGAGAGGTCCTGCTGCCATTGCACCATGCCAAAGTTACATAACTTTCATTTGAGCAATCTAGAGTCTTGCCTCAAATCAAAGGTTTCACAACTGCACAGTCCATTTCCAGTGCCCCGTGTTGCACTTGGTCTAATTGTCAGAGGCTATAGAAGAAATCAGGTCAACTCCAGCAATTTGCAAAAAAACAAAACAAAACAAAACAAAAACGTCTTGAGGAGGCAAGAAATGTCCTGAAAGTTCTGAAATTTAAAGCCAGAATTTTAGTTAGAGCAGAGAAAGGGTGAGAATCAGAAATGGCTTCAGAAAAGGGACCCCAGAGCTGAGGTTTTAAGGGATTAACAGGGACTATACAGCCAGGCAGAGGAGCAATAGTTCTTCCGAGCAGAAGGAAACCATGTCCAAAGGCAGAGAGGCACGGTGAATTCGTGAAACTATGGTAATTTAGGGTGCCCAAGCCCTTGCGAGTGCTAGTGGAGTACCATAACGTAGAGGAAGTCCGACAACCTACCTTAAAAACTGTGGGCCATCTAAGCTGTTCTCCAAGCATCTCTATGCATGAATATTCTATGGTATCTTAGAAGAAATGATAAAGCCAATGCCTTAACTCAGGCTTTCAACTCTATCAGTATTAAAATGCTGGTTTGAGGATCTAACCAAGGTCCCCAAGTTCTGTGATGGTGGCTCAGTGAGCCTATAATTGATCTTGTGTCCTCAGACCCAAAAGCAATGGGTCCCAGATGGGAATGCTGGCTGGTGGCTGCTGAGGAGGGCTTCTGAGAATGACGCAAAATTGCGCCTCTGACACTCCTTCCCCGTCGGTTCCTGAAACAGAGATGGATTGAGTGAGCTGAGAAAGAGATCACGTGGGAGCCGCAGTGGATGAGAAACGCTGCTGCTGCGCTCATGGAAACCTGAGAAAGGCCTTTCCCAGGCCTGCTCTCTGCGCCATGCTCTCTGCTGCTATTATTCAGAAGAAAATCCGCATCCTTGAATCTGCTCCTAATTAGGTCAGGGACTTATTTACAAATCTTTTCCAGTGATCGGATGTCACTCCGGGGCCTATGAAATGTGTTAACGTCGCTGCTGCAATCCCTTAGCCTAGAGCAACAGTCCCAAAGGCACCACGTGGTGGATCTTCTCGTTGCTGACAATTACTCAATAATAATGAAAATAATCAATAATAACTAACATGTGGATATCGCTTTGCTTGTTAACAAGGCCTTTTCACATACAATATTTTCTTTATCGCCTGTAAGATCAATGTGACAATACTCTATTTTGCAAATGAGGAAATTTAGCTCCAAAGAGATTGAGCAAATTGCATCCCATCATATAGTTAGTGAGGGACAAAATGAAGACACAGAGCCAGTTCTCTCTGACTCTAAAACCCACTGGCTTTTCAATGTGTTTGCTATTAAAGTCTTCTGAAGTTCTGCAAAATAATACCCCATCCATCCTGGCCCTAGTCCTGCTAAATGTCCTGTAGTTAGACCCTCCTTTTGCTCAAATTCAGCTGCTCATCTTCTGATGAATGAGGAGCATGCTGACTTTTTTGCTTAGCAACCAGGAGCCAAGCCACATGCACGCTCAACATCCCTAAATCCTCGAAGCAAACTCACTGAAATCCTCCTGTCCCTGAGGGGGATAATTCTGGGGATTTTGCCCCATGCTGTGCTCCCAGGACAGTGCTTGGCACTTGCAAGACACTTAGTATTATTAATTGAACTGAAGTGAGCAGCATTGCCCTGGTTTTTTTTGTTTTTTTTTTTTTAAATACGGTCCTGAGACTAAGGAGCATGAGGCAACACACTTCAGGTCCCAGAGCAGGGGACATGTGGGACAGGCACTCCCCCACAAACTTACCGTGGTCATAGCTTCAGCTCCACCTTTCTCCAGGAACCAAAGCTGCTGGCAATCCTTCTAGCTATGAACTGTTTTCTTTCTCTAAACTGAAGAGAGATAATGCCCCTGTGTTGCCCAGCTTAAAGGTTGTGTGTGTGTGTGTGTGTGTGTGTGTGTGTGTGTGTGTGTATGTGAGATGTGCTAGGGTGCATGTGCATATCTGCCTGTTTGGGGTGGAGTAGGGAGGATTGATAAGTGATAAGACACTCTCATTTAAGTTTCTTTTCTTGCCGGGAGGCGCTGCATTTCAGAGAATCTTGTCACTAGGAACTCTTCTGGGACCTGACTGTCGTGTCCACTTCTAAGTAACTCTGTGCACCCTTTCCTACTTACTGGCATTTACCATCTGAGTTCATGAAGACCAGCTCACTTTATTACCAAGTCACACCTTTCTCTGCAAATCAGATAGCCTCTGGATGGCAGACTACGTTACTCTCTCAGTGTATGTAAGGCTTAGCTCTCTGGGATTGTCATGGGCAAAACATGAATGTTACCATGTTGACCAGTCTTTCAGCTTTGAGGGTGGCAGCCAGGGTGCCTTTGCCATCTAGGGGCAGCAGACATCTATGATTAACCATACAAAAATGCCAGTTTGATGATAAAGGCTGTACTTAGCATTGGCTCCTCTGCTAAAGCAGAAGTCTAGGGGATGTAGCATTTGAGGACTCTTTTTTTTTTTTAAATGGAAGCTTTTGTTAACATGGGATATCTAATTAACTTAGGTTTTAAAGGATAGAGGTGCTGCGTCCTCAAGAAAGATGGCTATCAAAATAGTTTCATCTAACATAATTACCCCAAACCTACTAGGGAAGAAAGAATTAAAATGTGTCTTTTTGAAGAAAAGCCAATGTATTGAATAACACGGAAGCATTTTGTTGTGGCCTCCCATCTGTGCAGTTGAGGCTAGATCAACTTACCAACCAGCATAATTACCATACCCAGAGTTCATCTTGAGAAATGCCTTCCAGGGTCGGGGAAAACACTGCGTCTGTGCCCACAGGACTAGCTGGCTCCCGTCCCCCTGCCCCCAGGATGAAAGGCTCCAGCTGCTCTGCAGTTATAATCAAAGTGGCCTCTCTCAGCCTCCTCCGGTGCATCCTCTACGCAATAATAACAGAGCTGCTGGCTGCTGATCTCCAAAATGGTGTTTAGGACATCAAATGCTTCAACTA
Organism: Dinomys branickii; assembly: GCA_004027595.1. Classification (NCBI taxonomy): domain Eukaryota; kingdom Metazoa; phylum Chordata; class Mammalia; order Rodentia; family Dinomyidae; genus Dinomys; species Dinomys branickii. The sequence goes on from PVLD010024229.1 coordinate 12,724, forward strand.
CCACCTATGTGTGCATAATGATCCCCAAGTGTGTGTCTCCAAACCAGATCTTCCTGCCCCATCCCCAAAATGCCAGATCAAACTCTGCATCTCTGCTCTGCCTAGTGGAGGATGTCTGGACTTTTCACTAGATTCCCCAGCATGGTATCTCCAAACCAAATTTGCCAGTATCCTCTCTTCATCCCCTACCACAAGTGAGCTCCTTAGCCCCAGGTCCCCATGTGACCACCCACCCCCATCCAGACAGTCTTTGGCAACCCTATTTCAAGAGCCAACATTACTATTTTTCAGTCTTTATGTCCTGTATTAGAATTTTAGATTTACACAAAAAATTGAGATGATAAAACCACAGTGCCTACATGTCTGGGCCCCAGTGTCCCTGCTCTTAAGATATAAGTATGGTACATCTGCTCTGATGAATAAATCAACATTGACATATTATTGTCAGCTGAAGTTTATACCTCATTCAGATTTCTTGTACTTTACATATAGCTTTTTTTTGTCCAGGGTACCCCCATCCAAGATACCACATTACATTGAGCAATCACATCCACTTACGCTGCATTTGGCTAAGACCACCCAGGCTTTCCTAGATTTGAGTGACTCTCCTTCTTTAGAGGAAGACCAGTCTGGTACATTTTAGAATACTCTTCCAGCAGCTTCCTGATGCTTTCTCATGATGAAACACCGGTCTATAGGTTATCAGGAGGAATACTGTTGATGTCATGTGCTGACAATATTTTAAGGCATTGTTTGGACATTAGTTATTGAGAACCACTCTGTGCTTACCAACAGGTTAGCCATAAATGAAAATAAAGCATATATTGCCTTAGAACAGCATCAGAGCCTGAGACATAGCAACTGCTTTAAAGTGTGTTATTGTTTTTATTATTATTGATGACTGTCATTGCTGCTGCTAGGTGTCGTGGCTCCTGCGTAGGTCATCTGTCTTGTGCCAGCGTGTTTGACATCACTGACTACTCCCTCTCAGTCCTCCCCCCCACTACATTCTCCTCCTGCCTCTTGGTTGCAACTTGTCTTTGACTTTCTCCAATGCCAGCTCTTTGCTGTGCCTCTTCTCCATGCTCCTCATCCTTGGCTTAGGCTACCTCGACTTGATAGAGGAAGGCCAATTATGAATTGTGATATTGGGCTCATAAAACCACATCATAATTACTCCTTTTCCTTTCCCACACAAGGTCTGTAAATACTTTAAGGGCAGGGACTGTGATAGACTGATTCTGTATCTCCAGAAGCTGGCCCAGGATGGAACTGAATCAGGGCTCACTGCATGTCTGAAGGCTTGTTATATTTCCTCATCTTGAAAAACGGGAGATAAAACTCACACCATAGGATTGTGAAAAGATTGAATTAAAAGACAAAAATACTTGGCACAGAGCCTCAAACCCTGTAGAACAAGGACTCAAATATATCAGCTACTACCCTCCTTGTCACCGTTATTAGGATCTGTGTCATGCAAGATATACTGGAAACCTGAAGGGTTTGATCCACTCCACATGTAAAGTAGTAAATTTAGTGACTGGGTGGAGACACGAGGAGCCAAGCTCAGCTATAAGCTTTGAGCACAGTCTGTATAACTCGTGTTATATTTAGTGCATTTTGATAAGATTTCACTGACCATCAATTTTGCCCTGAACAATAGTCTAGATCCAAAAGAAACATTAAGATATACCTCCTAATCCTAAGACCTTATAAACTGACTGTTAGATGATAACACAGGACAACCCTGGAGGAGGAGTCAAGCAGTGGTAATGTGGGTGTGAGAAGTTCAGGAAAGGGGATGCGTCTGTGTGGGCTGGGTGTTGCTAAGGCCTAAGATGTGAGTATTGAAAGGTGAGAAGTTCAGGACAGGACAGTCAGAGAGAAAGTCTGGAAAGCAAAGATCTAGAAGGAATGTGCCACGAGAAATTCAGCACTAGGAGGAGGCACTAGGAGTTATGCAGAACAGAGCAGGAGGACAAAATATCAGAACGAATAAAGTAGCAAGGTGGGGGAGACCTTAAAGCTGCTCTAAAGAGTAACGTTTATTTTTGAACAAAGGAATAACTGAAGGGAGCTGAGCATTCACACTCAGCATTTGTGGAGAGTCTATCAAATTCTAGATGTGGGACACCTACAAGCTTTGGCACCACTGTAAAGTATCTCACAGACTAGAGGAAATGAAATTACAGAGGTTTCTGTTATAATCCAAAATAGATCATAGCCAAACCAACCAGAAACAGAAGAACAGAATAATCTGTGGGAGTCAAATAAATAATTGACATAATAAGTAAATATAAATATACAAGAAACGTGTATATGTACATACATATAGTGTTTATATCTATTCATTATATACTATAATAGTTATATACTTATGCATATTGTATAATACACATTTTTATGAAAGAAATTTGAAAGACTAATTTTTAAAATACACAAGGAGAAGAGAGCAAACTGCTAGGAAAGGCTAATCTCAAACAGTAAGCCAGATTAAGCTGAAGGAAGGCTATAGTGATAAAAAGCAAATCCTTCAGGCTGGAGCCATTTAGCAGAATATATCTGGACAATTTAAATGTTGCAAGAGATATTAACACAGTCAAACTGCTACCAGCTGCAACACAGTGGGAGGGCGGGCAGAACTCAAGGGACAGGTTTGAGAATTATCGATCGCAACACAACCAAGAAAGATAAGCATGCAGAGGGAAGGGGCAAGCAGGGGCCGAGCAGAGCTAAGCCATGAGCTCTCGAAGCCTTGAGGGGCACAAAGCAGAGCAAAGCTAAGAGATGGAGTCAGAGGAGGCCACAGAGAAGTCATGCCCAGGAGGTAGGAGACTCTAGTAAGAGGAGGTTTGAGAGGGGCGTACCCAGTGATGTCAAACACCCGACCTACCCAGGAGCCACGACACCTAGCAAAGTAACTACAATAATAAATAATAAAAAACAACATGTACTTTAGAGTAGTTACTATGTCTGTCTCTGACAACTATTCTAAAGGCACTTGAGATATGCTTTATTTTTCTTTTGTACCTAAACTCACTTTAGGCATATAATAGTTCTCAATTACTAATTCACACCCTAGGCCAAGCTTGCAAACCTTTAGGAATCTGGATACTTTGATATTATAGCAGGTGCTGAACATTAGAAATGCATTTTTTGTTGGTTGATAGAATAGTTATTTTTTTCCTCAGTTCCTGTTGGCCAAGTTCAATCATTAGCTTACCCCTGCCCAGTGAAATCCTGTCTCTAAGATTCCTGCCCCTCCCCTGCTCTGAATGAGAGTGCTCTGCTTACCCACGTGGGTAGGGTGGAGCCTAGAATGTTCTTTGGTCCAAAATTGCTCTCAGAAACAATCTCTGAGGGATAGCCTGCATCTTTCAGAGGTAGCCATGTTGTTCTAAAGTGTTTCCAAGAAGGTGGCATTGTCTGAACACGGAATAGATTCACACGGAATTTAGGTAGGTTGATGAGAGTAGCAAGTACTTCCAAAGATAGTTGATCAGTGAAATGGTCCTCACTTCTCTCTGTGGCATCTCTGAAGAGCACAGTATTCACACAAAGACCGGTTATACATTAGGAAAACAGGTGATAGCTGTTGAATGGCTTTCAGTTTGGGGAAGCAAATCTCTCTTGGGGAGCAATGGGGACATTACCTAAGGACAGGGTGGTTGGCATCAAGAAAACCATCTTTTGAGGTGAGAATTCAGTCTGTTTGGGAAACTACATGTGGTGACTTTCTGTGCATATCTGAGTGGCCCGCAAAACAAATGCCCTTAGAAAGAGCTTTCAGATGTGCGGCAGAGTGTATTTAAAGTTACAGAATGCAACTGAGAAAAACAAACATACTTTTATTTAAAGCCCAAATATTTCAAAGGAGGTGGGGCAATTCTGGTGCTAAAATAAACCTTAGCTAACAAGTCCTGTAAGCCAGCAAGCCTACATCCTGTTCATGGGGCTTACGCTAATAAAAAACAGGCCTCTAACTCCCTGTCACAGTACTCCTTGTCCTGATCTTCACTGTGCATCTGGAAGGCATAGACTATAACACAGGTATTTACTAGGCTGGAAGATTTCATTCAAGGTCAGGATTCAAACACAGTTCTGACCGCTCCCAAGTTCTTTCTATCTATGCAGTGGCCTCTATCAGGGCTCCTGAGGTTGACTTTCATCCATCACACACCATAGACCACATTAGGTTCCTACAGAAGGCTTGAGCTAGACCGTAGAAAGAGACACAGTGGTGGCTGTGGGAACGGAAGGGTAAAGTGATGAGAGTTGACTCTTGTAGGTAGATTAGCTAAGAGGAAGGGAAAGACTCATCACTTCAAGCTGCTTTCCTTGTCATTGCAAGGCCCCTGCTCTTCACCTTGAGCTTCCCATGAATACATCCTCTGGTACGTGGTGTTTTGAAATCAGATGCTTACAAGTGTATGATTTGCCGGGAGTTGTGTTTTGCACAATATGTCAGGGCCTGAGTGTTATTGAGAAGCTGATCATGCTGCTGGCCCATCCCTGTAGTGGACAGACCCACCCTCTTGGGGGGAGTTCTGCTCCAGCCCTTCAAACATTTGATCCCCACCATCAAGACAATTTGAGAAAGCCCAGCAAGGACAATGAAAATAGTAGTCAGACGGCCATCAGGGAGCTGCCTCCTGGTCCACAAGGAAACTCCTGTGGTTTGGCCATTTGGTCCAGCAGAGCACACCTCAGGGGTGCCATGGTCAGTTTGGTATCAGCTTAATTTGCTTTTAATTAAGTATCTCCATGTAAATCTTAAGCGAATAGTGGAAACAATAGGATTTCAGCAGCAGCAGATTCTTGTGAATGGGAATCCCAAGCCTTTTAACTCACTTGAAAATACTTCGGGTTTTTCATAGCTCCAAATATCACAGAGACACACATACCCACACACATACCATACTCAATACACACTTTTTTTTTAAAGTTCTACTTCTCTAATATTAATCCAATGCTTAAAAATATCCCTAATACTCACTGATCCTAAAATAATAGCAGATTCACCAACAACTTCTTTGAGATAAATGACAAAAAAAACAGAATCATCACACAGTACTTCAATTTGAAAAAAATGCATTGTTTTTCCAGTATTACTCCACTGTTTATTCAGCAGCTTGATAATAGTGAAGCAACCAAAGCTTCAGCTTCACTGAATCCCAGACAAATTGAATCTCTGTGCAAGTAATTCTTTCAGTACAGGTCTTGGATCACCTGCCTCAGGTTTACCTTGGAAATTTATGAAAAAACAGATTCCTCAGCCACATCTTGCTTGCTGAGTTAGAATCTCTAGTTTGGTGGAGCCTGTGAGTCTGTTTCAGAAAGCCACCCAGAGTTGTTCGTAAGTACATCAACTCTGAGCTTTTCTGCTTGAGGCTCTTAGCTAAATACCATTTTTTATTTCCGTATCTCCAGTGTGGAGAATTGGGCAGGATTCCACCTGGTAGTACTGAGGGACAAATTAGGGGACAAGTTGTGTCACTACTACCACCTCTGCCATGCTGAGACACTAACAGGCAGGTAACTACAGCTGACCTTACCTGGGATTGCAGAGCAAAAACATGTTCAGCCAAAATCTCCTCTTGGTTCCCAAATCACAGAAATGACCTTCAGAGAAAACAAAAAAACAGAGGAGAGTGACCAAGGACAAAATGCAAATGTTATTCCCAGGATTTGGACTTGTCTGTACCTACCGTGGACAAACCTATATCCTCTCCCACCCACAAAAGTGGTTGACCACTGTTTTTAACAAAATGAGGTTGCCACCTCTACAATATTGAGTGGCCTGTCCATGGTATTAGATTTCAACCCAAAAGACTTCACTTCAAGTCCAAGGTTATTAGATGTTCCAACTTTAGAAGAACTTTTCCATGGAGTCCAAAACACAATGTCTCCCTCAACAGGATCTCAGTTTTGGCTTCTGGGACCCAGCTGCAATGTGTTACAAGACATCACCCTGAACCTTAGGGCCCCGGCCTGGATCTGCTGGTTGCTAACTAGGTGGCCTCAGGCAGGCTTCTATTGTCCAGGCAACTCCCCAAGCCAGACACTCCAGAATTATTCTAGACACCTCCCTCTCACTCACCTCTCACATGGAGTCGATCTTTGTACATAAATATCTGTGTATTTACCCACCTCTTTCCACCTCTGCTTCTGTCGCTATAGACTTGAACTGCAGGGGGAAGCTTCACTGATCCCTGCCCTTCTGATGTGTCCATTCCTCCCTCTCACTGTTCTCAACCTGCTCTCTCCACAGCAGCCCAAGTCACAGCATGTCGCTCCCTTACTTAAACCTTCAACAGCTGGCTATTTATCTTAGAGTGAAACTAAATTTCCCACCATGATTATAATATCCGACCTGGGCTGGACCCGGCCTCAACTGACGCCCACCTAAGACTACTTTCTCCTGTACTTTCTCCACACCTCGGCATTTCTGTCTTTCAAGTAGTCTCTACTCCTTCTGCTCAGAAGCCTTCTTTTATGTTAACCTTTCCCAGGAGAGGACTTTCCACACCCTAAACCCGCTCACTTAACATATCCTTCGTATCTGAGTTTATTCTTGTGGCCATAGGTACCCTTCCTCACTACTCCTGGGCCCTTCTCCCCGCCACTCGGTCAGCTCCTTCTGTTGCCCTCGCGAAGTCTCTGCACTCATTGCAGTGTGAAATTGCACATTGCCCGGTGCGTTGCTGCCTCACATGCTTCAGTGAGAGTTCCATCAGGATGGAGACTACGTCGGTTTTGTCAACCCCACCTTATCCCCAGGACCTGAACACACAACCTGTAGAAAGAGCAAAAATAATGGTGCTGCTGCTGCGGTGCTGCTCCTGCTCCTAGGGGTTAATGTTCCTGATTGCCTGGCATGTGCAAGTCTTGGTTCTAAGGGTTTTTACTGGCTTTCTTTCTGTTAAACCTTGAAAACCCTGTGAACTAGTACACATGTTCCTTAGTACCTTGGTGAGTGAATACACCTCATATCTCTGACCATCTTTTTCCTGTTGGTATATTACATGAGCAAATCATACTGCAAACTGGAATATGTTATATCTTCTCCAATTATTTACAAACGAATGAATAGAACCCCTTAAAATTTTTTTCTGAGTATGAAAAAATATGTATATGTATTCATATACCTTTTAACTTGGTCTGAAATAACATTTTCAATGTATTTTTTAAAAGTTATTATTTTCCTCCTCCATATACATAAAAGAAAAAATAAACTAAAATGTAAATTATTCTTAACAGGTTGGGTGTAGTGGTACACACTCATAAGCCCACTATTTGGGAGGGTGAAGCAAGGGGATAGCTGTGAGACTGAGGACAGCCTGGGTTACACAGTGAGTTCAAAGCCAGCCTGAACTACATAGAAAGACCATGTCTCAAAAAAAAGAAAAAAAAACTAACTAAATAAATAAATAAATTTTAACAGAGGCAATTAATAAGATCTTTTCAGGTAGGTTAAGCTTCGGAGGGATACACAGTATTATTATTACCTAAAGTGCATTGTTTTTTCACTTTCCAAGAATCAATTTTGTCCTCGTGGTATTAAAAGAGTTTCTCACTTTAAAAAATAAATTTTCTAAGACAAAAAAAAAAAGAAGTAAGAAAGTGAATGAGGGAAAGAAAGCGGGCAGGAGAGCTGGGTGTGGTGGTGAGTGCCTGTATCCCCAGCTACTTGAAAGACTGAGGCACAGAATCACAAGTTCAAGGGCTACCTGGGCAACTTAGCAAGCTCCATCATAGAATTAATTAATTAATTAATTAATTAGAAACCAAAAGAGTTGGGGATGTCATTCAGTGTTGGGGAGCTTGCCAGCCCCAGGTTCAATTCACAGTGCAGTGGGTAGGGGGGGATATTTAGAAACTAAAGGAAGACAGTAAAAGGAGGCTTTGAGGTTGGAGTGGAGGAAGGGAAGATGGGGCAGCAGTTTGCTAGACAGGGGTAAGGGGAGAGGGAGGGAGAAGGGGTGAAGGTATCACAGCCATAGGATATCTGCACACACCTAGGAAGAGTACGTCTCACAGGGCATCCAAACCGGGTGAATTCTAGGCACAAAGAAAATGATCGTGTGACAGGAAGGGAGGATGCAGGAACTAAGACTAGAGCTATTTTGAGAAATCTTGAATGACAGGATTAGAACATTCCTAGGAGCCACTGAAACTTCTCAGCAGTGTGGTGACATCAGAAGGTATTTGCTGTATAAACTTCAATGTGGAAGCTGGGTGGAAGTTGAAGCAGCTTCAGAGAGGCAGGAGGTCAATGAGCAAGATGTTCCCACAGGTGATACCAGTATGGTAGGAAGATTTACTAGAAACTGTGAACCAGCATCCCGGGCCACTGGCTGCCAGTTGTGACAACCCAAAAACCCTCCAATCATTCCCAACTGTTGCCCAGGAGACCAAATGTCCTAAGAACTGTGAGTGTGGATGTGAGGGTGATCTGGCTGTGACATCTGTCACCCACTTGACTTTCAGGGTTGATTCGGCTGATCTGGTTGGCCAGACTGGTTTCCCCTTCCTCCCTCACTGATCCATCTGCATCCCTCCCAAAGCTGCACAATCAGAGGCCGACCACCCCTGAAAAAGGAGCACTGTTTCCTCGGTCAAGGGCGTAGGTGTAACTGGGTTCCCCTGCTAGAACCTCCAAACTTGCTCTCAAGAGCCACAAGCACTCAAGTGCTTCAGAACCACTGATTCAGGCTGAGACCACTGAGGTGCTAACTCAGGATGGCCCCAAAGGGACAGGGAACCACACATAGACCACTGACGTTTTCAACTCAATGGAAAGACCACAGTGATGCTAAGGGGGATTTCCGTGTTACAGAGATGGAGGCACACATCAGGAGGAGTGCATTAGAAGGGCAATAAGGGACTTTGCTTTTAAAATTTTTAGTTTGATGTTTCTGGTTATACACACATGGAAAGAGAGATGTCCTGTGGCTTAATAGTTGCTCACTTAAAGTTCATAATGAATAGTGAAGACACAGATGAATCAACTACATCAAAAGAGAGAGTTGAAGCTTGAAACCAAACTATGTGAATGAATGAACTCACTAGAATAATGTTTTCAAAAAGATCTGAAGGGACCCGAGTTTAGATTAGAATCTTCTGTGATACTTCTTACCACAAAGAGCAGATAGGCACAAATGGAATTCATTCTCCATGATGTAGACCTGATGGTCAATAAAAGCAAAGTGATATCCCTACATCTCATTGTATTTCAAGTTCTATCTTAAAATTGCTTTAAAATTGTGTATTCTAACCCACATGTTGTTTTATTGTGAAAGTATATTAAAATATTTCCTTTCTTCCCACAATGTTTCCACAGCATAATCAGTCATACAGGTTCTCTACGCATGGCTAGCATTTTCATCTCCTCTCCCAGTTAGGAGCACCATACCCCAACTTGAGACCCAGTAGAGAGAGAGTTTGGCTGGTGGAGAAATACAAATGCAGTTTTCTCCTGCTGCTTGCAGACTGAACTGGAACGAGTATCATCACTGCCTTATACTTCAGTTTCTGCACAGTAAAAAGGAGCTGCTACTACTACAGCACTCATCTGTATTTCACAGATCCTCTGAGATGAAATATTTAAGGGAAATAAGAGATATTCAATAAGCAGTAGTGTGGTTAGTATCTATAATAATGAAAGGAGAAGGGATCTATTGAGAATGAGGAGAGACTAAGCTACTACAAAGACAGCCTTCATAGTTCAGGACTCAGCAGCTTAAGGAAGATGGAATTCCAAGACTGAAATTATGTTGAAACATTATCCACTGGATCAGAGAGTCCACAGGTGAAGGCACCTGAGAGAAATCTGGAGTTGATATTCCAGTTGCCTATCTGTGACTTGAGAGAGCACTGTTAGGAGCCTGGTGTTGATGGAGTACTGTTTATCAACAAGTAGAAAGCAAATAACAGGGCCAAGAATGTAGCTCAATGGCGCAGTGCCTGCCTGACAAGCACAAGGTTGTGAGTTCGATTCCTGATACTATATATATATATATATATATATATATATATATGTGAATAACAGGTAGAAAAAACCTAGAACATTCTTCCCACAGATTTGATGAGGATGGAAAATGTCATAGTATGGGAGTCCAGGAGACTGAAAACCACCATGGGAATGAATGTGAACTGAATACTCAAAGTTTGGGACCATGTACTTGGTGTGGCCATGTATGTCACAATTTTTAGTCAAACATTAGAAAATCATTTACCTTAAGCTTCTTGCATTACTTGGGAGGCTGGGGAAGGACGACCACTGTGAGTTCAAGATCAGCTTGGGCTACAAAGTTTCCTGCATTGTTTTACACACACATGCACACACTTGTATGTGCACACTCATGCACGCACACACATGCACCCTATCCATGATGGTCTTGTGCTACAACTATAGAAAATACTGTTTTTGAAAACAATTAAATAAACCATGATGTCTGCTAGGGTTAGATCTCAAATGTCCCCCCAAAGTCTAGTGTTTGGAAGTGGGAGCCATCTGAAGGAAGCAGGTCGCATAGTGGGTGAACTGAAAGGGTGTATTTTTGTACCTGGATGCTCCCTTCTGTCTCTGCTTCATGGCTATCATGATGTGACCACTGTTCTTCTGCCATGCCATTCCTCCAGGCCATTCTTCTGTAGAATCATCCAACCAGGGCTGAACCCTCTAAACAGTGAATCAGTATAAATCTCTTCTCCTTTAAGTTAAGAATGTTGGGTATTTTTTTTTCAGCAATGGGAAAGTTGACTAATGCAATATTGTTACTGTACTGTGATGCTCCAAAACAAATAAACATGTACCATATCCTAAAGTTGGTACATAACTGTCTTGGTTACTTTTCTCTCGTTGCTTAGACAAAATACACAACGCCCAAAATGAAAGAAGTAAAGATTTATTTAGCTTACACTTTGTGGAGGTTTCAGTCCATATTTGGCTGGTTCTGAGACAGAGTGGCACATGGTAGAGGGCAAGCGCTCATGGCAGCAGACCACAGCAAAAACAACCAGCAAAAGGGAGGAATGGCTGCAAGCAGCCTCTTTCCTTCCCTTGCATTGTAAACAGCCTACCCCCACCCAGGGGGCGTGTAGCTCTCACACAGCCTCCATGCCCTCCTCTTCCACAGGCTCAGGATGTGTACAAATTAGGCACCCTGGCTTCTGGCTCAATCACTCAGACAAACCTCTAGATTTCCCAAGTTGACACAATGTATCAACCATAACAGTAATAGACATTTTCCTCCTCCACACATTTCTTATACCTTGCGTTTAGAACAACCGTGCCTTGAATTCTATAAAACATTTAGAGAAGATCTAATGCCAACACTCCTCAAACTCTTCAATGAAATCAAAAAGGAAGCAAACTCTCCCCAACACATTTCTGGAGGCAAGTATTATCCTGATACCAAAACCAGAGAGAGACCCAACCAAGAAAGAGAGCTACAGGCCAATCTCGCTAATGAACATAGATGCAAAGATACTCAACAAAATACTGGCAAATAGATTACAGCGAATCATAAGGAAAATTATACACCACGACCAGGTAGGATTCATACCAGGAATGCAGGGATGGTTCAATATTCACAAATCAATTAATGTAATACACTATATTAATACAGTCAAAGACAAAAACCACATGATCATCTCAATAGATGCAGAGAAGGCTTTTGATAAAGTCCAACATACATTCATGTTAAAAACCTTAGAAAAAATAGGAATAGATGGCCTCTACCTCAATCTGATCAAAGCTATCTATAATAAACCAACAGCCAACATCATACTAAATGGACATAAACTGAAAACTTTCACTTTAAAGTCAGGAACAAGACAAGGATGTCCATTGTCACCACTCCTATTCAACATAGTTCTGGAAGCACTCGCCAGAGCAATCAGGCAAGAGAGAGAAATAAAAGGAATAAGGATAGGAAAGGAAGAAGTCAAACTATCACTATTTGCAGATGACATGATACTACACATGGAGGACCCCAAAAACTCCACAAGAAAACTCCTGGAATTAATTGACAAATTCGGCAGCATAGCCGGATACAAAGTCAACACCCAAAAATCAATAGCATTCCTGTACACGAACAACAAACAGACTGAGAGAGAAATTGAGGAAACCATACCCTTTACAATAGCATCCAAGAAATTGAAATACTTAGGAATCAATCTAACAAAGAATGTGAAAGATTTATTCAGTGAAAACTACAATACTCTGAAAAAGGAGATAGAAGAGGATTTCAATAAATGGAAAAATATACCATGCTCATGGTTAGGAAGAACTAACATTGTAAAAATGGCCACACTACGAAAACTGCTGTACAGATTCAATGCAATTCCCATCAAACTACCGATAACATACCTCACAGATCTAGAGAAAATATGCCTCAAATTCATCTGGAACCAGAAGAGACCCAGAATAGCAAAAGCAATCCTGGGCAATAAGGACAAGTCAAGTGCAATCACAATCCCTGACCTGAAATTATACTACAAAGCTACTGTAATAAAATCAACATGGTACTGGCTAGAAAACAGACCTGAAGATCAATGAAACAGACTGGAAGATGCAACCACAACAAAAAACCCACTCAGCTACCTAATATTTGACAAAGGGGTCAACCAAACACAGTGGAAAAAAGAAGGCCTGTTTAATAAATGGTGCTGGAAAAACTGGCTTGCCTCTTGCCGAAAACTGAAAATAGACCCAAGTCTATCACCATGCACCAAACTCAGGTCAAAATGGATCATAGACCTCAACATTAAAACAGAAACTCTAAACCTACTGGAAGAGAAAGTAGGTAAAAATCTGGAAGACATAGGAGTAGGCAGAGAGTTCATGAACAAAACTGAAACTTCAAGGGAAACACTTCAAAGAATCAATAACTGGGACCTCATCCTACTGAACAGTTTCTGTACATCTAAAGAAATCACCAGCAAAGTAAAAAGAAAACCCACAAATTGGGAAAAAATCCTAGCTGGCTGTCCCTCAGACAAAGGTCTTCTATCTAGAACATACAAAGAATTAAAAAACATGTACCTGTCCAAATTCAAAGACCCAATCCAGAAATGGGCATCTGAGATGAATACATACTTCTCAGACAAAGAAATAC
>PVLD010024230.1:0-25846 GCA_004027595.1 Dinomys branickii
GACTTTCCCACGTCTCGCCCCGGCAGCCTGGTCCGCCCTACCACATCTCCCCCGGCATCTCAGAGAAATACGCCCAGTTTAAACTTCCCAGCCGAGGTCCCGGCATTCACGCTCACCAAGTCTGTCTCGAGCTGGTGGTGTTTATTAAGGAGGTTCGCTCCCTTGCTGCTCACCCGGTCGCCATCTTCCCCGGATCCCCTCAAAGTAGGTATTGATAACCTTTTGTATTTCCACAACATCCGTTCTGATTTCACCCTTTTCATCCATGTTACATAAATTTGACTCTTTCCTTTCCTCTTTTTGATAAGGTTGTGTGAGAGTTTATCAATTTTACTTAGCATTTCAAAGAGCCAACACTTCATTCTATTGATTCTTTGTATTATTCTCTTACTCTCCATTCCACTGATTTCTTCTCTTACATTTATAATTTTCTTCCTTGTATGAGCCTTGGGTTTGACTTGTTTTCCTTTTTCTAGAAATTTGAGCTTCACAATTATATTGTTTACTTGAGCTTGTTCTGTTTTCCTGATGTAAGAATTCACCACTATAAATTTGTGTTTTAGGACCTCTTTCACTGCATCCCAAAAGTTCTTGTATGTTGTATTGACATTTTTTTGTTTGTCTTGAAATTATGTATCATTTTATTGTCATTTTTACCTATTTAAAAAACATAAAGGGAATAAGAAATGCAAGAACAAAGAACCCACATCTATTATACACTTCAAATGTGTTCCAAAGATGAACATTTATATTATGTACTACAAATACATACAATAAAATTATAAATCCTTTAAAATAGCTGCTGCTTTCATGATTTATGTTAACATCAACACGCTTTCATAGACAGGCCATGAAAACCGGCAAAGTACACTTACAAACGTGCCTGTGTGGCTTCTCGAGAAACTGATACATGAGTTATAAATCCAGGTGGGAAATAATGATCATGAGAAAAATAGGTGTCATCTTTGAAGACTGGGCATTGGTGGGTCAAAATGTCAGGAAAAAATTAGGGGCATACTTAAATTTTCTTAAAACAGTGTCATTTTTAATAGTATGACTACAGTACATAGATCAGATATTTCTGTGTGATATATTGAAAAACACAAAATTACTAGTTTAGGATATATCCATCTAAAAAGAATATATTCATCTTTGAGTGTGTTTTCTGGAAATTATAGTAACAGCACTATTTTTATATTATTCCTACTACTGTCTTTTACATGAATAAATTTCAAAGTATTTTCAAAATAGTCTTACACAGGTAGAATTTGAATTCATCAATCTCTTTCACATATTTCACAATAGTCATGTGTACTGAATGCTCTTCCACATTGCATTCACAGGGATTGGCCAGAATGTGACATCACACTGAAGGATAGCATCTCTGTCAACTGTCTCTCAACTGAATTTTCCCCACATTTCTTTTATGCATAGTTACACTCCAGTTTGGGAATTTCCTACTTTTAAAATTAAAATCTTGCAGCAATTCTTTTCCACACTGCTTATATACACAAGATTTTTCCTCTATGTGCACTATTTCCTGTATTTGGCAGCATTTCTTTGCACTGAACGTTTCCCCCCATTATTAAAAGGCATAAGGTTACATCCCAGTGTGAATTCTTCCATGTTTGTGACTATCACTCTGGTGGTAGAAAGATTTTCCACCTATCCTTACATGCATAGGATTCCTCCCCATTGTGGGATGTTGACAGTGACTGTCTGTTGAATGCTTTACTGCATTGATTACATATATAGTGTTTCTCCCCGGTGTGAATTCAAGTTTTCCACTTCTGCTAAATGTTTTCCCACATTCATTACATGCACAGTTTCTTTATATTGTGAGTTCTTTCATGACGTTGGCAGAGACTGTGCATGCTGAATGCTTTCCCACATTGCTTATATACATTTTTTCTCCAGTGTGTCTATGTCTATAAAATGAGGACTTAAGAGCAAATTCTTTTCTGCATTGAGTACATACATAATGTATCTCTCCAGTGTGAATATTTCCATGTTTTGGGCAGGAATTACTAATACTTAATGCATTTGCACATTTCTTACTTACATTGGGTTTCTCTTCAGCATGTCTTCTTTCAAACTTTTGGGTAAGGTATAAAGAATTAAAACTATTCTCATAGTATTTGTATACATGTGAACTCCCCAAACTCTGATTGTTTTTATGGAATTGAACATCTTTGGGTGTGGTGGGGCATTCATACTTTTCTTACCTACAAATGTTTTCTGCCCAGCATGAGTTAGTTCACTAAGTTCAGAGTTGGCCCCCACGCTGCCCATGTTGATAGGGTTTCTCTCCAGTCTTTCCCATTTTGTGCTTCTGAATGGACTGGAAAACACTGAAGTTACTTCCATGTTTGTTACATTTATATAGCTTCTCTTCAAATCTCAAATAATTCTCTGTGTCATATCTTAGATTTCTTGAGCAAATGTTGTCCTCTTCTTAAATTTGCTGGTTATCCCATGTTCTTCCTACAGCATTAACATTCACAAGTGTTTCCCACATCACACCTCTGTAGAGCTTCTTTTGGGAAGGATTCTGCAAAGCCCACTCTGCCAAGGAGAAGTTCACAGCTACATCCTCAAAGGCTGCTTTCTCTGTAAATCCTGCCAAGTCGCTGTGGCGTCCAGCCAACATTGCACTGGAGGTCATGTGTTATGGCACTGAGCCAGTATGGTGCCAAGCCAGTATGGCTCTGGCCTGATATTATAATTTAATTGAAAATATTTTTTAATTTCTTCTTTAATTTCATCTGTGACATACTGTTCGAAAGGGTGTGTTTAATTTCCAGGTGTTAATGCATTTTTAATGGTCTCTTGTGCCCTTGACTTCCAGTTTCATTACACTATGACCTTATAATGTGTATGAGATAATTTCATTCCTTTGCAATCACTTAAGCATGGTCTAAGGGCTAGTGTGTGGTCTACTTTGGAGAATATCTCATGTGCAGCTGAGAAGAATGTGTATTCAGATATTGTGGGGTGGAACACCCTGTAGGCATCTACTGCTTGGTTATCCTTTGCTCTGGGTAAGTTGTGATATTTCTTGATTTTTTGTCTAGTTGATCTGTCTACAGTTGTCCCTCACTACATCACGGTCCCCTTGTCGTGGCTTCATTGTATCACGGGTTTTTAAAAATATATATCTAATTCTGTGTCACAGAGTTTTTGCTATATTGTGGGATTTTGCAGTATATAGGTATTTATATAGAATTTTACATGTTGTTAGAATTATGTAGGCTTAAGAGTGTAGAAAGTGTTTAAGAGCAGATGAAGTGTTTATGAGTGTGGGAAAGGTTAATAAGAGAGTGGGGAAGGTTTATAGGAGTGTGGGAAGGGTTTGTAAAGCCTTAAAATATATGCAAATAATAAAATAAATGTAATGCTGCTACTTCGCAGATTTGCACCTATTGAGGGATTTCTGGAATGCAGCTCCCACAACAGGTGATGGATCACTGTATTTGTGACAGTGTGGTATTGAGGTCTTTCATTACAACTGTGTGAATGCTTATTTGATTTTTCATGTCCATTAATATTTGTTTTATGTACTTGGCTACACCAGTATTTGGAGCATATATATTTATAATTGTTATGTATTCTTCTTGGAGTTTTCCCTTAAGAATGATGTAACCTTTGTCTCTTCTGATTAGTCTTGGCTTGAAGTTCATATTGTCCACAAGTAGAATAGCTACCCCTGCTTTTTTCTAGGTTGCTATGGCATGAAGTGTTATTTCCCATCCTTTTACTTTTAGTCTATGGAATCCTTTTTGAGTTGAATATGCTTTTTGAATGCAGTAGATTGTTGAATCTTGCTTCCTGATCTATTCTGCCAGTCTGTTTCTTTTGATTGGTGAATTGAGATAATTTACATTGCTAGTTATAACTGATGTATATTGGCTTATCCTTCTCATATTGTTTTCCTATTACTGGTACCCTGTCTTTTTCCTGTGGTTAATTGCTTACCCTGCCTGTTAGCTTCTTTCTATTGGTGTTCTTAAAATTATGATCTTCCTTATCTCTTTCTAGCGTATTCTTCAGAGCTGGTTTTAGAGAGCTGGTTTGGTAGTCATGAATATCTTTGTTTGTACTTTGTCATGGAAGCATTTTATTTCTCTCTTAATTCTGAAAGATAGTTTTATAACATACATCAGTTTGGGTTGGAGGTTATTTTCTCTTAGAGGTTGACATACTTCACTCCAAGCTGTCTTTGACTTGAGAGTTTGTGTTAAGAAGTCTGCTGTGATTGTCATGTATTTGTCTTTATAGGTGATTTATTTGTTTGCTTTCTAACCACTTTTAATATTCTTGTGTTGAATTTTTGGAATCTTTTTTATAGGGCTCTGGGTAGATTTATTTGATCACACCTATTTGGAGTTCTATATTCCTCACTTATTGTAAATCAAATTCTTTTTCCATGTTTGGGAAGTTTTCTTCCATTATTTCTGTGCAGAAGTTTTTTACGGCATTTGTGCTAATTGCAACTTTCTCATTGATTCTGATTAATCATCTGTTCTTTTTTGCTTCATCTTGCAGCTGCTGGCTTGCTTTTTTATGGTGTCCTGCTATTTTAAAGATGTCCTTCATGGTTGCTAACTGCAATCCTGTTTTGTAAATCTGATATTCTATCTTTGCCTTCATTCAGCCTGCTGTGTATACTTTGAGTGGAATTGTTATTCTCCTGATATCTGTTTGGATCTGTTTTATGGCTCTCCTTTTTTTCCTATGTTGGGCACTCATGGTTCCCACCATTTTTCTAAGCTCCTATATTTATTTTTCTGTCTACTCTAGATTCTTTGGGCATGTCTTTCATTTTGATTGCCTTTATTTTAAATAGGAAAAACAATAAAAACAGTAATGCAGAATTTCAAATCAAGATAACAGGGAATTAAAAATGCTTAATATATTGTGTATTATTGCCTTCAAATAAGTTGCTCAGATTACAAGATACTGGCATGCAAGACTGATCAAACAATATACACACAAACTGTTCCCTTCAATGAACTAAAAAAATTAGTAGTATAAGTATATATGTATATATTTTCCTTTTCCATTCCTTCTTTTCAATTTTTTTATTTTAAAGAGAAAAAAGACATAACAATGAAATAGAGTTTCAAAACAGGTTACTAGGACATTTACAATAATTGATATGTTGCATACTGCTTTTTGTAGTAATTATTCATAGTAGAAGAATAGGCATGATAGATTGTCTATACAATATTAGCACAAAATTTCTTTTTAATGAACTAAGAGAAGCTAGCTGTGTAACTACCTTAATCATTGTGTTTCCCTTTTTCCATTTCTTACTTTCCCCTTCCCTTCCCTTCATAGTTTGTCTTTTCTTTTGAACAATTTCATCCCAATTTGTGATATCTGTTGTGTATTGCTGATATTATTTACTTATTCATGTTCTCTAATAAGTAAGATAATATGATATTTACATATATGGATGTGATTTATTTCACTTATGAGTATGGTCTCAAGTTGCACCCATTTATGTATAAAAGACTCCATTTTATCTTTTTTTATTTTAAAAATAAAAGAAGAAAACATATTAACAAACAGACATCCATTTACAAAATAGCATAAGAGCAATACAAACAATACAGAGTTACAAAGTAATAGGAAATTAATGATGGTTGTTGTATTACATATTGATATCTTGAAAGTGGTTTCTCAGAAAACCAAATAGAGACATGCAATAGCGATCAAACAAGTAACTGTTCCTTTCAGTAAAGCAATACAAGACAGTAGAACAACTGTTAGCTATCCTGTATATAAATATATACATGATTTCCCATTCTTTCCCTTCTCTTTCCCACACCCCAGTTCCTGATTACTTTTGAGCATTTCCTTTCATTTCACAATGTGTATCATACCTTCTAGTTTTTATTCACACTTTCAGGTTCTTACACTTGTGAAACAATACGTTGCTTACATATGCACATCTGATTTATTTCACTTTTGAGTATGGTCTCTAATTGTGACCATTTACATATAAAAGGCTTGAGTTTATCTTTCTTTATAGCTGAGGAATATTCCATTATATGAAATGACCACAATTTTTTATTCAATCCTCAGTGTATGGGCATTTGGGTTGCTTCCACGATTCAGCAATTACAAATTGTGCCACTATGAACATGGGTGCACATATATCATTGTGATATGGTGTTTTCATATCTTCTGGGAAAAGACCCAGAAGGGGAATAGCTGGGTTGAACGGGACCTCAAGACCTAGTTTGCTGATGAATCTCCAAACTGATTTCCACAGTGTTTTCACCAGCCTGCATTCCCACCAGCAGTGGAGAAGAGTTCCTATTTCTCCACAGCCTTGCCAGCATTTGTTATTGGTTGATTTCTTAATGATAGCCATTCATAAAAAGGTGAAATCTCCATGTTGTTTTAATTTGCATTTCTTGAATAACTAATGATGTTGAACATTTTTTCATGTATTTATTTGCCATTTATATTTCTTTACGGAGAAGTGTGTATTCATTTCAGATGCCCATTTTGGATTGGCTCTTTGAGTTTGGAGGGGTTGATGTTTTAAAATTCTTTATATGGTCTAGATAGAAGACTTTTGTCCAAGGGACAGTCGGCTAAGCTTTTCTCCCAATTTGTGGGTTTTCTCTCTACTGTGCTGGTAATTTCTGTAGATGTGCAGAAAGTTTTCAGTAGGATAAAATCCCAGTTGTTGATTTTTGAAGTATTTCACGGGCAGTTTAATTTTTGTTCACGAACTCTCTGCATACCTGTATGTCTCCAAGGTTTTTACCTCCTATCTCTTCCAATAGATTTAGTATTTATGTTTTAATATTGAGATCTGTGATCCATTTTGACTTGAGTTTGGTGCATGATGATAGACTTGAGTCTATTTTCATTCTTTGGCAGTTGGGAAGCCAATGTTTCCAGCACCGTTTATTAAAGAGGCTATCATTCTTGCAGTGAGTTTGTTTAGCCCCTTGGTCAAAGATTAGGTGACTGAGTGTGATTGTGATCATGTCTGTGTCTTCCAGTCTGTTCCACTGATCTTCTGGTCTGCCTTTTAGCCAATACTATGTTGATTTTATTACAGTAGCTTTGTAGCATAATTTCAGGTCAGGGATTGTAATTCCACCTGACTTGTCCTTGTTGCCCAGGATTGCTTCTGCTACTCTGGATCTCTTTTGGTTCCAGAAGAATTTAAGGAATGTTTCCTTTAGATCTGTGAGGTGTGCTAATGGTACTTTAATGGGAATTGCATTAAATCTGTACAACGATTTTGGTGGTATGGCCATTTTCACAATGTTGGCTCTTCCTATCCATAAGAAGGGAATATTTTTCCATTTATTGAAATCCTCTTTGATCTCTTTTTTAAGAGTACTGTAGTTTTCATTGAATAGATCTTTTACTTCTTTTGTTAGATTGATTCCTAAATATTTCAATTTCTTGGATGCTATTGTGAAAGTTATGGTTTCCTTAATGTCTCTTTCAGTCTGTTTGTTGTTTGTGTATAGGAATGCTATTGACTTTTGGGTGTTGACTTTGTATTCAGCTGCACTGCTGAACTTGTCAATTAATTCAAAGAGTCTTCTTGTGGAGTTTTTGGGGTCTTCCATGTAAAGTATCACGTCATTTGCAAATAGTGATAGCTTTACTTTTCCCTTTCTTATCCTTATTCCTTTTATTTCTCTCTCTTGTCTAATTGCTCTGGCTAATGATTCTAGTACTATGTTGAACAGGAGTGGTGACAGCTGACATCCTTGTCTTGTTCCTGATTTCAAAGTAAAAGCTTTCAATTTTCGTCCATTTAGTATGATGCTGGCTATTGGCTTGTCATGGATGACTTTGATCACATTGAGGTAAAGACCATCTATTCCCACTTCTGTAGATTGTTTATCATGAATACATGTTGGAAAGCTTTGTCTGTCAAAAAGTAATGTTTGTGTTGAAAGCTTTTTCTTCATCAATTGAGATGATCATATGGTTTTTCTCTTTGGCCCTATTGATATGGTGTATAATATTAATTGATTTGCAAATACTGAACCATCCCTGCATTCCTGGAGTTAATCCGACTTGGTTGCAGTGTATGATTTTCTTGAAGATTTTCTGCATTCTATTTGCTAGTATTTTATTGAATATCTTTGCATCTATATTCATTAGAGAGATTGGTCTGTAGTTCTCTTTCTTGGTTGAGTCTTTCTCTGGTTTTGGTATCAGTATAATACTTGCCTCCAGAAATGAGTTAGGGAGAATTGCTTTCAATTTTATTGAAGAGTTTGAGGAGTGTTGGCATTAAATCTTCTCCAAATTTCTTGTAAAATTCTGCTGTGAATCCATCAGGGCCTGTGTTTTCTAGGAATCTGTCCATTTCTTCTCAGTTTTCTTTCCTACAGGAGTAAAGATTTCAAAGCAGGTATTAATGATCTTCTGAATTTCTGTAGAATCTGTAGTAATTTCATCCTTTTCATTCCTTATTGCATGAATTTGAGTTCTTTCCTTTCTTTTTTTTTTTTTTTTTGATAAGGTTTGCTAGGGGTTTATCAATTTTATTTATTCTTTCAAAGAACCAACTCTGGTTCACTTATTTTTATGGGCTTTTCTTTGCCTCAATTGCATTAATTTCTGCCTTGATCTTTAGAATCTCCTCCCTTCTTTGGGCTTTGGGCTTGACTTTTTCTAAAAGTTTGAGGTGCAGTATTAGGCTATTTATTTGTTCTCTTTCTGTTTTCTTTATGTGTGTGTTCACTGCTAAATTTCCCTGTGAGGACTGCTTTCATTGTGTCCTGCAGATTCTGGTAAGTTGTATCTACATTTTCATTTGTTTGTAGGTATTTTTTAATTTCTTCTTTAATTTCTTCTGTGAACCATTTGTTATTCAGAAGGCTACTGTTTAATTTCCAAGTATTTATGTAGTTTTTGGAGTGCCTTTTGTCATTAATTTCCAATTTCATTGCACTGTGGTCAGATAATATGCATGGGATAATTTCAATTCTTTTGAATTTAGGTAGCTATGCTCTGTGGGCTAAAATGTGGTCTATTTTAGAGAATGTCCCATGTGCAGCTGAGAAAAATGTGTATTCTGATGTTGTGGGGTGGGTGGATCACTCTGTGTACATCCACTAAGTACTTTTGTTCAAGCTTTGTTTCAGATCTGCTAATTCTTTGCCTCTCTGTTCAACTTGCTACGGATCACAAGCCTTGTCATTTTTCAGTTCTTGAGTAAACCGTTGACTAGTATACACATAAACACATAAATTGTAGAAAATTCTAAGAAGTGTATTTGTTCTTTGGTGTTTGTGGAAAAGGACATTCTTTGATTAGAAAGCATTGAGGGCACATAATGATTTGTTTATTGAAATGAACTGAAACCTTTAACCTGTGGATAAGAATCCATGGATTAAGGAAGTGTGTATGATTATCAAGTTGACCAGGGTTGGATTGACAGATGGCAGTCACCTCAAGATCCCCAGCTGAACTGAGCGAGCACGGTGCTGGGTGTGAGGCCCACCTGTGGATGGTTGTCAGCAGTGTGGGAGGCAGAATTTGAGAAGGATAAGCTCTAATTACTAAAATGTTTGGTATCCTCCCATTTGTATGATCCTCACGTTTGGTTCTGGCTCAATAAAATGTGACTGAGATTGGTAACTGGGGCAAAAGTCCCAGAGACTCTAAGGCTCCTGATCCCAGACTTTGGCCTCTCTTGTTTTTCTTTCTTTTTTTTTTTATTTAAAAGAAAATAGTACAAAAGTAAAAAGAACAAAAGCAAAATACAAACAACACAAAGCAAGGACATTAAAAATGATATAGGGTTCCAAACCAAATGATAGGGGTTAACAGTAGTTGTTATATATACATTGTTATCTTCAACGAAGTTGCTCAGATTACCAGATGTAAGAATAGAAGACTGATCAAATCATTAAAAAGAATAGGAAAATAATAATTTAAAAGAACATTAGAGACAGTACATAGTGGCACTAGTCAGGATGGAAGGAATTCACTATTGGTTGTTATACTGTAAATTGTTGTCATCATATAAGTTGCTCAGATTACCAGATATAAGCATGCAAAATTGGTCAAAATAGTAGGAAAAAAGACTTTTAATCATTAATTATTCCAAACAAACCATCAGACACCAATTATACCACACATCCATATATATACATATATATATATATAAATACATACACACATACACACACACACACACACATATATATATATATATATATATATATATATATATATATAATTTGCCTTAGTACTTTTTCTTCTTCCCTTATCCCAATTGCTCCTTTCTCTGAGCAGTTTCTTTCCCTTTCTTATTATCTGTTGTACATTTTGGGTTGTATTTACTCTTTCATATTCTTACACTAGGGAGACAATATAATGTTTACACATGTGAGTCCGATTTATTTCACTTATGAATATGGACTCTAGAAGCATCCATTTACCTATAAAAGCCTTGAATTTACCCTTTTTATAGCTGAGTAATACTCCATTGTATAGAAATACCACATCTTTTTAATCCATTCCTCAGTTGATGGGCATTTGGGTTGTTTTCAAGATTTAGCTGTGACAAATTGCACTGCTATAAACATAGGTGCACATGTATCACTGTGGTATGATGTTTTTAATTCTTCTGGAAAAATACACAGAAGGGGAATAGCTGGGTTAAATGGGATTTCCAGTCCTAGTTTTGTGAGAAAATCAGGAACACTGATTTCCACAGTGGTTTCCCCAATCGACTCTCCCACCAGCAGTGGAAAGATGTTACATTTTCTCCACAGCCTGTCCAGCACTTGTCATTGGTTGATTTCTTAATGATAGTCATTGTTTGTGGGCTGCGATGAAATCTCAGTGTGGTTTTCATTCGCATTTCTCGAATGACTAATGATGTTGAACATTTTTTATGTATTTATTCGCCATTAGTATTTCTTCATCTAAGAAGTGTGTGTTCATCTCAGATGCCTATTCTTGTATTGGATCTTTGAATTTGGGGGGCTTGCTTTTTAACATTCTTTATATGTTCTGGGTAGGAGTCCTTTCTCTGAGGGGCAGTTGGATAAAATTTTTTCCCAATTCGTGGTTTTTCTCTTCACTCTGTTGGTGATTTCTTTTGATGTGCAGAAACTTTTCAATAAGATGAGATCCCAGTTGCTGATTCTTTGAAGCATTTCCCATACAGTTTGGTTTTTGTTCATGAACTCTCTGCCTACCCCTATGTCTTTGAGAGTTTTACCTACTTTCTCTTCCAGTAGATTTAGTGTTTCTGTTTTGATATTTAGATCTTTGATCCATTTTGACTTTAGACTTTAGTTTAGTGCATGGTCATAAACATGGGTCTAGTTTTAGTCTTTGGCGTGTGGAAGCCAGTTTTTCCAGCACCATTTGTTAAAGAGGCTGTCTTTCTTCCAGTGAACATGTTTGGCCCCTTTGTCAAAAATAAGGTGGCTGAGTGTGTTTGTAGCTGTGTCTGCATCTTATAACCTGTTCTATTGATCTTCAGGTCTGGTTTTTGGCCATTATCATGTTGATTTTATCACAGTAGCTTTGTAGTAAAATTTCAAGTCAAGGATTGTGATGCCTCCTGCCTTTCCTTTGCTTTCCAGGATTGCTTTTGCTATTCTATGCCTCTTCTGGCTCCATATGAATTTTAGGAATGTTTTCTCTAGATCTGTGAGGTATACTAGTGGAATTTTAATGGGATTGCATTGAATCTGTACAACAATTTTGGGAGTATGGTCATTGTCACAACATTGGTTTTTCCTATCCATGAGCAAGGAATATTTTTCCATTTTCTGAAATCCTCTTCGATCTCTTTTTTCAGAGTACTGTAATTTTCACTGTATAGATCTCTTACTTCTTTTGTTAGATTTTGAGTCCTAAGTATTTCATTGTTTTAGATGCTATTATGAAAAGTGTGGTTTCACTAATTTCTCTCTCATTCTGCTTGTCGTTTGTATACAGGAATGCTATTGATTTTTGGGTGTTGACTTTGCATTCAGCTATGTCACTGAATTTGGTTATTAAATCTATGAGCTTTTTGGTTGACTTTTTGGAGTCTTCTCTGTAGCATATCATGTCATCTGTGAATAATGATAATTTCATTTCCTCTTGTCATATCCTTATTCCTCTTATTTCTCTCTCTTTTCTAATTTCTCTGGCTAGTATTTCCAGAACTGTATTGAATTGAAGTGGTGACAATGGACATCCTTGTCTTGTTCTTAACTTTAAAAGGAAAGCTTTCAGTTTTTGACCATTTAGAATATTAGCTGTTGGTTTGTCACCAATGGCTTTTATCAGATTGAGGTAAAGTCCATCTATGCCAAAGTTCTGTAGGGCTATTATCATAAATAAGAGTTGGACTTTATCAAAAGCTTTTACTGCAAATGAGATGATCGTGTGATTTTTGTCTTTGGCGCTATTGAGGTGGTGTATTACATTAATTGATTTGCTTATATTGAACCAACCCTGCATTCCTGGGCTGAATCCCACTTGGTCATGGTGTATAATCTTCTTAATGATTTGTTGCATTCTGTTTGCTAGTATTTTATTGAAATTTTTCACCTATGTTCATTAGGGAGATTGGCCTGTAGTTCTCTTTTTGGGTTGGGTGTTTCTCTGGTCTTGGTATCAGGATAATACTTGCCTCCAGGAATGAGTTGGCAAGAGTTCCTTCGTTTTCAATTTCCTTAAAGAGTTTGAGAAGTATTGGCATTAAATCTTCTCTAAATTTCCTGTAGAATTCAGCTGTAAATCCATCAGGACCTGGGCTTTTCTTCATTAGCAAGTTTTTTATTACATTTTCAATTTTGCTTGCTGATACAGGGTTATTCAGGATTTTTATATCTTCTTCATTCAGCTTTGGTACTTCACATGTATCTAGAAATCAGTCTATTTCCTCTATGTTTTCCGTCTTGTAGGAGTAAAGATTTTCAAAGTAGGTACTAATGATCTTCTGAATTTCTACAGGATCTGTAATGATTTCCTCTCTTTCATTCCTTATTGCATATATTTTTTCTTTCCTTTGTTTAATAAGGTTGGCTAGGGGTTTATCCATTTTATTTATTTTTTCAAAGAACCAACTCTTTGATTCATTCATTCTTTGTATTGCTTTTTTAGTCTTCATTGCATTAATTTCTTTCCTGAGCTTTATAATTTCGTGCCTTCTCTGGGCTTCTAGTTTGATTTGCTCTTCATTATCTAGAAGCTTGAGGTGCAGCATAAGATTGTTAATTTGTAGTCATTCTGTTTTCCTGAGGTAGGAATTCACTGCTATAAATTTCCCTCTCAGGACTGCTTTCATTGCATCCCACAGGTTCCTGTAAGTTGTGTCAGTATTTTCATTTGATTTTACATAGTGCTTAATTTCTTCTTTGATTTCGTCTGTGACCCACTGATTGTTCAGGAGGATGCTGTTTAATTTCCATGTGTTTATGGAGTTCTTGCGGTTTCCTTTGCCATTAATTTCCAGTTTCATTGCACTATGGTCTGACAGTATGTATGAGATAATTTCAACTCCTTTGCATTTTCTTAAGCATGTTCTATGTGATAGTATTTGTTCTATTTTAGACAATGTCCCATGTGCAGCTGAGAAGAATGTGTATTCTGATGCTGTTTGTTGGAACACTCTGTACAGGTCTACTAAGTCCATTTGTTTACACGTTTGGTTTAGTTCTGTTATTTCTTTGCTGATTTTTTGTCTAGTTGATCTACCTCTTTGTGACAATGGGTTATTGAAGTCCCCTGTTATGATTGTGTTGGTGCTTATTTCATTTTTTATGTCTGTTAAAATTTGTCTTATATACTTGGGTACTCCTCAGTTTGGTGAATAGATGTTTATGATTGTTACCTCTTCCTCTTGAAGTTTTCTGCTCACAAGTATGTAGTGAACTTCTTTATCTCTTTTAATTGTGCTTGAAGTTCCCATTGTTTGCAAACAGAACAGTGACACCTGCTTTTTTTCTGTGTACCTGTGACATGGAGTGTTGTTTTCCATCCTTTAATTTTCAGTTTATGAATTTCCTCTTGAGTTAAATGTGTTTCCTGTATACAGCATATTGTTGTATTTTGTTTCTTGATCCAATCTGCTAGTCTGCTTCTTTTGTTTGGTGAATTGAGTCCATTTACATTGACAGTTTTAAGTGATATGTATTGGCTTATCTTTGTCATGTTGTTTTCCTGCTGTTGGTTTCTCTTGTTTCCCTCTGTTTAATTGCTTGTTCTGCTTGATGTTTCTTTTCTGTTGTTCTTAAAGTTGTAGTCTTTTTTGTCTCTTTCTAGAATATCTTTTAGAACTCTTTGTAGGGTTGGTTTGGCACTCATGAAGTTCTTCAGTTGATCTTTACCATGGAAATATTTTATTTCTCCATTAATTTTGAAGGATAGTTTTGCAGGATACATCCATCTGGGTTGGAAGTTGTTTTCTTTCAGGACCTGCAATATTTCACTCCAAGCTCTTCTTGACTTGATGGTTTGTGCTGAGAAATCTGCCATGATTCTGATGGGCTTTCCTTTATAGATGATCTATTTCTTTTCTCTCATAGCTTTTAACGTTCTGTACTTTTGTTGAATGTCTAAGATCTTAACCACTATATGTCTGGGAGTAGATTTATTTTGGTTATGGCTAGTTGGAGTTCTGTATGCTTCACTTACCCAGATGTCCAATTCTTTTTCCATGCTTGGGAAATTTTCTGCTATTACTTCCGCAAATAGTTTTTTTATATCATTTGTGCTGACACCTGCTGTTCCATCGATACCTATCAATCTTACATTGCTTTGCTTTGCTTCATCGTGCAGTTGTTGAATTGTTATTTCTTGGTTTCTTGTTATTTTTAAAAGATCCTTCCTTTCATGGTCATTCATAGCAGTGCTGTCTTTAAGGTCTGAAAGTCTTTCCTCAGCTTTGTTCAAGTAGTTTTGCCGGCTTTCAATGGAAGTTTTAATTTCCTGGATATCTGTTTGAATCTGCTTTATGCATTCCTGTTGTTTCCTACACTGTTCATTCAAGATTTCCATTAATTTATTATGCTCCTCTATTTTTTTCATGTCTTCTTTAGGTGTGCTAAGCAATTCTTTCATTATTGTTGTCATTTCTTTTTCTACCTTAGACATTATTTCAGATCTGATGTCCACTATGGCCTGATGAATTTGTTCCTTTACTTCAGCTGCTATCATTTCAGAAATTTCATGTGTATGACTTCCAAGCTTATCTGTGTCAATATCTCCTGGACTTATTCTGGGAGGATTAGAGGTCTGAGATTGCATTTTGCTCCTTCATTTTGTCATTTGCAGAGATGCAGAGGTTCCCTGGAGCTCAGCCTCACTCCCAGGGTGATGTCATAGTAGTGGCGCAAGGACCCAAAGGTCCCTTGTGCATGGTGTGACTCCTTCAGTGGTGTGTGTGTGCGGGTAGGGTGTGATCCCAATACTCTCACAGTTGTCTGTGGCTCAGCTTGGTTCCCACTCAGGGGTTCCCAAAACTGCAGGTTTCAGCCTTGTTTCCACTGGGGTGTAGTACTGGGTGGGTTGTAGTCACCGTGTCTCCATACACTGCCACTGCCCTGCCCAGTTCCCACACCAGTGGCGGGGTAAGTATGCAGTCACTGAGACCCCTGAAGCTGTCTGAGTTTCAGTTTAGCTCTCCTGAGGGTGCTGGGTGGGGGCAGGGCCTTTGAGGTTGTCTGGGCTCCCCTTGGCTCCCAAGCGGGTGGGGAGAGGTGGGGCTGTTCTAAGAAACTGTCACTATAGATAGAATGGCAGGTGCTGATGGTGGGGATGGATGACTTCTGTGTTAAAGGTAGAAAGTACAAACCATTATATTAGCTTTTCTCAATGAACACATACTACTGGATCTGTAAGGGTTCGGTTCTATGGCATATGGTGAAAAATACCAAAATACAAGTGCCCTTCTAAAACCAGGTTTGTCTGTCTGGCACCCACTCTTCTTCCCTGTCCCATGTCCTGCATTTGATGGTGCCTTTACTTCCCTCACTGCCAGTGAGACTTCAGCACCACCCTGAGCCCAGGCAGGCTGCAGGTGAAAGAAGGTTCAGTGATAAGCCACTTCCCTCCTCTGTAAGGGGACTTCTTGTACATACTAAGCTCCTTCAAATCACGTGTGCAGAAAAGGTTCTTGAATGCATGTAGCTACCTGCAAGAGAAGCTGCATGTGTTTACCACACTAAGTAAACTCCTGACCCTGTCACTAAGGAGGGACAGCACATTAGACAAGATAACTATCTCATCCAGGTCTTACAACCAACGATATCCCCTGGCCTGCGTGTCTGAGTCAGACAGCACTGATTCAGAACAGCACTTTAATCAAGTTGTTAGGTTCTAATTCAGACACTCTATCAGCAAAAAATATAAGCCAGAATATTTAAGATTGGAGCAATTAGCACTTTATGTGGAATTTGAAATAGGACATGGTGCCTATTTCATTTAAGGGACTTCTAATAAAAAGAATTTCTTCTCTGACACTTTGCTCTTCTCTCTTACCTTGCCTAAGTATAAGTTCAATCATACAATATTTTCTTGGTTACTTCTCTTGTTCCTGAGACAAAATACCTGATACCCAAGGTTAAAGGAGGAAGGGTTTATTTAGCCTATAGTTTGTGGAGATTACAGTCCATACTCGACTAGCTCCAAGGCAGAGTGGCACATGGCAGAGGGCAGGAGCTCATGGGAGCAGAAGACAGCAAAAGCAGCAAGGCCACAAGGGGGACGAGCAGAGAGCAGCCTCTTTCCTGCCCTTCTATTGCGTGCAGGCTGCCTACTCCAGGGTGGCTGCGGCTCTCACACCCATCATCCCAGCCTTAGACCACGGGCCAGTCAAAAAGTCTAGAAACAGCCCCGCGAGTGCACGAGGCTTTGGGGGACATTCAGACACAAAGCGTAACACAAATTAAGCACTCTGACCATTGTCTTTGTAGTAATCACTGAGCCCCCACCCCTGCTTTCCTCCACCCTGATAGGTGTTTTTCTCTCTCCATCTCATTGCGCTTACTTTGGATAGGAGCAGGTGGATACATTGTCTAAGTCACGTGTGACTGGATGGTTACATAATTCATTAATGTGAGTCATTTATAAGAGTTAAAATAAGCATTAACTTCCACAACATAATATGGCATCAAAGATATGCAGATCTCATAGCCATTTTAGATAAATTTTTGCTTCATTCTGTTAAAAATTTTCACAAGAGCAAAATAAAAGATAGATAATAGGAGAAAAAGAGGCAAATGTTTGGCAAAAGGGGAGGGGCTGGCAGGCGGGTGGGCGGGGAGCGTGGGTCAGGGCCTTACGGACACGGGCCAGCTCCCCGCAATGAATATAGTTATTATGTGTTCTAGACATGTGCTAACAAATAGAAAAACTGTAAAAATGATTTCTATTACCAGTGGAGGATGTCCAAAGAATCAGTTGCAATGAGATATTTCACGTGAGTTTATAGTTCACGTTATATGCTGTACACAGCCCATTTTGGAAGTAACAGTTAATATGATATTCATTATGATTTGTCTCTTTCATTTTTTTTTTATAATACTGACAGCCCAGCCAAAGCTTCAGGTGTGCCAAGAAGGTCCCTACTGCTGAGCTACACCCAACCTCCTATTTGCTCTTGCTTCTCAAATGTCAGCATTTCCTACAGAGGTAGACCTGGCCATGATAACTCTCGAGACACAGAGCAAGCTGCTCCACGACACTCTCCAGTGGGCAGAAATTATCATCCCCGTGGGACAGGTGAGACAAAAACGATATAGAACCCCGAGGAGAATAAAGTTCAATGTATTTATAGCCCAGTGTTTCTGAGGGAGAAGGGGGCACAAACGCCTCGCCGTGTGAACCGTATGCCTGCATGCTTATGAGCTGTTGGGGATATGATGTGCTCTCGTGAGACGCACAACCTTCCTGAGACTGGACGTGGCCCCTGACTGTGACAAAAGCTTTCTGTGCAGTCTTGGAGAGGTGTCGGGGCAGGTTTGAATGCCTTGAGTTTGCATGCATCATCAGAGGGGATGCAGATGTGACCATCAACAGTTCCTTCAGATATGTGACCAAAGGTACGTATCATAGCCGAGGTCCTCAGAAGAAAGGGTTGTGCAAGACAGTGAACTAAGCCATTAAAGCGAACAGCTGATACTAGAAATATTTTCTGTTTCTTGTCATTACTGTAATTAGGTATTGTCTCTCTGTAGAGTAAAACAATTACTCAGACTCAGTTCCTCTGTCAGAAAGTATCTCTGAGCAGTTCTAAAGTAACTACGTATAGAAAATTAGCACGTGTATCATTGTCTGGGAGTGTACACGCCTAGATTATCTGGCATATAGTAACCAGGAAAGTGATGTAGCCATTTCCCAGGGTAGAGTTAAGGCAGGCCCAGCTCCATGTCAAGTTCCTGATAATCCAGCTATGGGGATACTTGAAGGGGCCAGGCCTCCCGGTAATCTTTCCATGAGGGGTCTGCATGAGTCATATCAGTGCGCTGTTCAGGCACTTAGGAAATAGTGAGGATAACTAATGAAGGTAACACGTCTCCAGGGTTTGCTGATGTCAGGCACTGCCCAGAGTGTTTCAGATACAAAATCCTGCAGTGTGCCGTAGTTTTTGCTTTGGCCGATAGGAAACAAAGAAATATTTCACCATAAAAGGTAAACCAAGGGACTGAGACAGTCAACTAGCACTTCTAATTACACGATGCCAAACCGAAATGAAGAGCAGAGCTGTGTGGAGTGAACTTGTCGTGGCTCTGGGCCTGTGCAAAGTGGCCTGAAGCCAAGTCTGTGAGCTGTCAGTTACCAGATTCCCTTCCGCTTTCTGTTGCATATTCTCAACTCTCAGGGAAAGTCTACCTCTCATGTAAGCCCTCAGATCCCAGATAGTTCAGGATTTGATTCTGACTCAGTATAGGCTGGATCACAATAGATATTTATCCACAAACTGTCCCACGCTCAATAACAAGGGGCTTTCAAGTGCAGAAGATTTGCATTTTAATCTCTGCCTTGTACCTTCTGCTTATTGTTTGCCTCTACAAAATGTGCATTTCTAAATCAAACAGCTTCACAGGCAAATGGGAAGAGGATCATCATTCCACCTGCATAAGACAATGATGAGGCGACAACTCTTAAGTTGCTGAGAGAGAGGAGTCACAGCTGGGCCACCTGTGCGCTGCAGCAAGTGCCCTTCCCGGGCCCCTCGCCCCCGACCTCAGCCTGTTCTCTGCTCCCTCCGGCACAAGGAGAAAAGTTCCTGCAAGTGCACAGCTGTGCTCTACTTCATGGCTCTCAGCTCCTGCACCTACTGGCAGCAGATAAAGGAATCCCTGGCACAAGAAAAATGGCAATAAATCAGATTGTGCCTGGCCCATAACCAGTTCAACCTCCAGGAAAGAGAAGAGAACATTGTTGCCTTTGTCTGTGTTTTGATCTCTGTGCTCCCTGTGCACTTATTTGCACATTTCAGTATTTCTTTCTTGACCAAATATCATTTTTATCAGGTGAAACATTGCTGGCACTTGGAGACCCTCACTACCACTGACACTCACTTTCCCAGTTGTGATCTCAGCACTTTGCAAGGTCAGAAATTCACTCATCCCAGGACGCCATCTTCGCTCAGCCCATGAGTCTAGAAATGCCAGGCGGGTGAGAGCAGCAAGAGCACTTAGAGATGAACATCCTCCTGGTATTGAGAGTTGAAAAATGGTCAGACATTGTTCCTTGCAGGTTGGGATGTCCCTCTTGGTCTGCCCCTCGGTGTTGCCCAGGAAGCCTCAGGCACCTCAAAGGCAGGAATGTGTGATGGGTACGGTAAGGCCTGCAGATGTCACTGACACAGAGTCAGCACATTAAGAAAATCTTCTCAGTTAAAAACAAATAAGTAAACCATTGTCTCAGTTCCTTGCCTCAGTCCTAAGTGAACTATTTACTGCTACATGAGAATTACAGATGTTTAAATTAATCAGTACGAGGACCATGTTTATGCATGCTTTCCAGTAAGCTTGAGTGCATCCTAACAGGGTGCTTTATGCATATGCAGTCTTCACAGCAGCCAGGTGCATGAGCTCACGCAGAGGCTGACTCATCTTTAGGGAAGTCTGTGGCAGTCAAATCTCCCTCCATCCTCAAGCTTTGGTGCTTGTGCAGAGGCCAGTGAATATCTAAGCAAGCACCCTATCCCTGAGCTACATCCCAGCGCTGGATAGCTAATTAAATAAAGGATTTATAATGCATACAGTCCTTCCCCAGGACTTAACCACGTGTGTATGAATGCAATGTAATTTTTATTATCCTCTCTTCAATGACGGACTAACAGAAAGCTAATGAAATAGTGACAAAGTTGAGGAATAGGAGGAGACATTAGGGATGGAGAAGTAAAGCTGACCAGGAGAGAGTGCAGGGTGCAACCTACTGTGACAGTGCATGTACATAGATTGTCCCTGGAGCTAAAGCCCAGTGAGCACTCATAGGAATTAGCACAATGTCCATGGCAACCTCCTAGGAAACCTGGTATTACTGCTCCCTTTAATAAATGAGGAAATTCAGGAAGAGAAAATGTGAGTAAATTTAACTTAGATTCAAATTAGCTAGCTACCCTGAAACTGCAAACCTTGTAGACTGTTCAGGACATTCAACCACTGTGCTACCCTGCATGCATCTATGTGTCAGGTGTGTGTGAGTAAATGTTACACTGTGCCCATGTTTTTGTGAACTAGCTAGTATGTTTGACTATTCATAATCTGAAATCTCTGCAAGTGTGCGTTCTATGATATATAGTGGCTTTAAACATCAACGTGTAAAAGAATACAGCACAAACACATCAGTTTATGTTGATAAACAGATTCCAAAATAATCCAAGGGATACCTATTCATGTTTTGCCCTTCCCAGGAAAAACACTGTGTAGATTTTGGGTTAATAATATTTCCAAGTCAGCACTCAAACTTTAGTACATGTCCCAAAGCACTGGGTACCCATTGAAGATGCAAAGACTTTGATATGACTGCAATGTGAGGTTCACTACGTAATAGGTAAATAGTTTCTATCAATTGTCTGTGACCTGATTCTCAGATTTCCATGAGTCAGGTTAAGAAATGTGAATTTTATCTGGCAGCAATGGTGATTTCCATTAGCATGAGTTGCACTAGGTCCACTGGAGTGAAGCCCTGAGCTGCTGGGCAATAAGCCCACAGCAGAGGCAGGCACGGCGGTGCAGCATTGCTAGATACCCTGCTTGACTTCAGATCTGAGGCCTTGCTCCTTCTTCTCAAGAACCCTCTCTGACCCTCTAATTGGAGCTGGTCAGCCCCAGGACATGCCCTGGTGTTATTTCAAATGGCTATTTTTGCTTTCCATTTACCTTCTCTCAAATATAAGTCTGATTTGGGAAAAAAGGGGTTTAGTTGATTGCTGAATCCCAATGCCCATAAGTGTAATTGCAAAATTCTCTGAACTCAATAATCATTGAATAAAGAGGTGAAGAAAGCCAGTCAGGGGTAAACAAAATGGAGAGAAATGAGCAGCTATGGGATGACTTTTTGTTCGTTCATTTGTTTTGGTATCGGGAATTGAGCTCAGGACCTGTGCTTGCCATGCGGGCACTTGCACCACACAGTTATATCCCCAGCCCAGGTTGACCTTTTCAATTTCTAGTGTAATTTTTCCTTCTGTATTAGGATGTGTTAATAGCATATAATGTTTGTTTGGTAGTATCTGACCACTGGTTAAAGGAAGAGAGGGTTGAGTTGCAATGGGCATTTGTCCATTTCTTGCTTGATAACTAAGCATGTTTTTCACACATCTGCGGATAGAGTGAACATAGTATAGGACTTGTGAAAAGGTATGGGGATGGGCAGTAATTTGTAAACTTCTTGAAATTTAGATTAGAAGGTGAGAAATCTTTCTGCCTTGCTAAAGTTCTACAAAGGAATGTAAGGATCCGTCTCTCCCATCTAGAAGAACTTCTGAGTTCTTTGCTCTTCTCTTTTCCAGGCCATGACTCTGAATTGCTCCCTGTGGCAAGACAACAGTATGTCTGTCAGACGTTTTGCATTTGCCAAATTCTCTGAGGTTGCAGAGCAGTGCTTCCTTCTGTTTGCCCTCGTCCTGCTAATGTTTTTAGCCTCACTGACAGGCAACGCTCTCATAGCCCTGGCCATTCGCACCAGCCCTGTCCTGCACACACCCATGTACTTCTTCCTGGCCAACTTGTCTCTCCTAGAGATTGGCTACACATCCTCAGTGGTACCACAGATGCTGCAGAGCCTTGTGAGCGAAGCCCCAGCCATCTCCAGGGAGGGCTGTGCCACACAGATGTTCTTCTTCACGTTTTTTGCCATCAGTGAATGCTGTCTTTTGGCAGCCATGGCTTTTGACCGCTACATGGCCATATGCTCCCCGCTCCACTACGCAGCACGAATGAGCCGTGGGATGTGTGCTCGCTTGGCGATGGTGTCCTGGGTGGTGGGATGCACAGTAGGTTTGGGCCAGGCCAGTTATATTTTCTCCCTGGACTTCTGCGGCCCTTGTGAGATAGACCACTTCTTCTGCGACCTCCCCCCAATCCTTGCGCTTGCCTGTGGGGACACCTCTCGTAACGAGGCTGCGGTCTTTGTGGTGGCGGTCTTTTGCATCTCCAGCCCGTTTTTACTGATCATTGCTTCCTACGGCAGAATTCTTGCTTCAGTGCTGGCCATGGCCTCTCCTGAGGGCCGCCATAAAGCCCTCTCCACCTGTTCTTCCCACCTACTCGTGGTGACCCTCTTCTATGGCTCAGGATCTGTCACCTACCTGAGACCCAAGGCCAGCCACTCACCAGGAGTGGACAAACTGCTGGCCCTCTTCTACACGGTGGTGACCTCCATGCTCAACCCCATCATCTACAGCTTACGGAACAAAGAAATCAAGGCTGCTCTCCAGAGAACCTTGGGAAACAGGAAGGCTTTGACTTGGGGATAGGTACTGAGGACCAGGCAGATCTGCTCGTTGGAGGAGATGCACAGCCAAAGCACGGGCAAAAGAGGCTAGGCACTCCGCCCTCTTGTCAAAGGCTTCTTCTGAAACTGTCACTGTCAGTTTGGAGTCATCTCTGGACTCAGAGCTATTGTTTGCAAATTCTTCAAGCAAACTGGCTTGTAAAGAATTTTACTAGCAACATTAGACAGGTTTTTGAAAGCATTTTAGTCCAGGCTGAGAATACAAATTTCCAGTTTATGTCTTGGAAGTATGGTGGTTTCTCACTCCACATTTGCAGGTATTTCCTTGACCCAAGCCATTCTGCCAGGCCCCTCTGTCAGACTGCGCCTTATCTGGGGTCAGCTGACCACCTGATCTTATATCTTCGTGCTTGGCCTATGTAGGCTTTGCTCCTGTAATAATTCACAGCATATTATTTCTTTCCATAAAAGTGTTTAAAAATGCTTCAGCTGTAATTATTAACTGTGTAACACAATATAGTCACAACATGTCCTGTGACTTGAGTACACCAGGCAAATACGTAAGCAGTCCAAATAAATAAACTCTTAAATTTCAGAGATATTTGCTACAAAATATTGGAAGAAAAATACGGGAAATTTTTGTCAAAATGTTTCAAGTGTTTTTAAAAAGATGTAAATAATATTAAAATTCAAGATATAAGAAGAGATCAAACTAAGAAATAATGAATATAAACCATTTTTAAGGCTTTTATTTAATACACAAATTTCCATAGTGCAGTTGAGTCTTGATTCTGTATACTTGGAGGTCATCTGGGAAACTTCTCTTGAGAAACGTGAACGTAGTTACGCCATAAAGTGGTCGCCACAGGCACTTATAAAGGCCTTGCCTTCAGTTGGAACATCTACTTTTCAGAGAACTGCTTTGTTAACATTTGATCAGTGAAGAACTAACAGCTACTCAGACAGTGTGACAGATAGTGGAAAACTGACTGATACCATGACTGAAGGTTATCTGCCAAATACAAGGTTTAGCAGAGTGTGATGTTTTCACAGTCACGGAAAATACTTATGCTCATTAATGAATTGGGGTGTATTTTCCCAGACATCCCTTTACTACCAAACACTATCCAATCCATGTAAACATAATGCTTTGTGCTTTTTACATATGGGAATAATAATTAAAAATGAACATAATCAGAACATGCAAAGTGCCTGACTGGTTAACAACTGCACTACAACTATGGCAGGAATGTTAGGTGCAGACATTGGAAGTTGTTATGGTTTGTACCTAAATGTCCCTAAGCACCTTATATACTGATAGGCAGGGCTTTTCAACCATGATTGGACCATGAGGTTGCTGTAGGTACACGTGCTGTTAGGAGGAGGAGCCTGGTCTCGCAGGTCACTGGGAGTGTGACCAGGAAGGGCACGTCTCCCTCCCGGGTGGCACTTTGTGTATCTGTTTCCTGAACAAGAAGCTTTCCTTCACCAGGTCCCTCTGCCATACTGTTATAGGCAGCTGAGTTAGGTAGAAATATTACAGGCGGTCAGACAGGGCCAGGCCCTCAGGGGAGCCAACATGAAAGACAAGATACCTGTGGGCCAGACCTCAAGACAAAAGGGCCAAACAAATGCACCCACACACCTCCCTAGGTGTAAATGTCAGGGACTGATATTCTAAATAAGTAACAACCGCCTTCAAAAGGCCAGGAAGAGCCGATAGCCAACCGGCCGGACAGGAAAAGCTCCGCTCTGCATTCATGCCCGCTTGCTACTTGACTCACTCCCCCATTTGATCCCAGTTTACTCAGTCTTACCTGAATAACTATCCTTGTAATCTTATTGGATGACCATAGTTTTCTCCATTTCCCCTACCTTGGACCCGTCTCACCTCATGGTTTTTCTCTATAAAAGTCCCTAGAAAAGACAGAGTCCTGGATAACCCACCGGGGGCCCCCTTCTGTCCCTCTCTTGGACAGAAGCTTTCTTTCCCTCAATAAATATATTCTGCTCTTAACTTCCATTGTTCCTAAAATTCATTCTTTGATTTTGGAGAATACAAACTCGTCTCAGATATCGTTCAGGTTGGGAGTTTTATTTTCCTGTATCAATATTGTCTCTTCTTTGGAGCCAGCCAACCTGGGGCTGAAATGTGAGGCACAATAAATCTCCCCTTCTTTAAGACGTGTGCGTCAGGGATCGTACCCCAGCAACAGAGGAGTGACTGTCTTGGTTACTTTTATCTCATTGCTGAGACAAAATACCCAACACCTAAAATTAAGGAAGGGAAGGTTTATTTAGCTTATAGTTTTTGGAGGTTTCAGTCCATACTCGGCTGATTGTGAGGCATAGTGCCACATGGCAGAAAGTTTGTCTGCATTTTGCTCCTGTCCAAAGACTTTGCCTAAAGCTGAGATTAAGGGTGGTAGTGGACTGGTTAATCTGGCAAAAGAAATTTCAAGGCAGTCAAATGTTGGGACAGTGGCATGGCTATTGTTGGTGGCTTTTAGCCAGATTTATATTGAGAATGAAAAACAAAGATCCCAGGAGGATGATTTAAAATATTATGAATTTGACCAGAAAGGAAGCTCCAGTAAAGCTGTAGATTACAAAGGTGGAATCGAGGAGGTCCTGATTGCTGAAGAGGAACAGGAGAGTGGAAAAGATGGCCTGAGAGCATCACAAGAGGCAGCAAGCCTCCATCCCCTGTTTTTTTTTTTTTTATTTTTTTTATTTTAGAAACTTAAAAGTACAAAATCATATTGACAAACAGACGCCAATTATCATAGAAAATAGTACAATCACAACTAATCTATAGACAAGGTGATATGGTCTCAACAGTGGTTGTTGCTTTATCCATTGATATCTTCGAATTGTAGATGTATGGACCCATATACAGACATGCAAATTTAGTCAGACAGTTAAT